>CAUYQG010012905.1:0-30764 GCA_963574415.1 Tarsius wallacei | reverse complement strand
TGTGCAGGTATCTTTTTTGTAGAATGATTTGAGTTCCTCTGGGTATATTCCCAATAGGGGAATTGCTGGGTCATATGGAAGGTCAATTTCTAGTTCTTTCAGAAATTGCCACACTGTCTTCCAAAGAGGTTGCACTAGTTTGCATTCCCACCAGCAGTGTAGAAGCATTCCTTTTTCTCCGCATCCTTGCCAGCACTCGTTGCTGTTTGTTTTATTAATGATGGCCATTCTTACTGGGGTTAGGTAGTATCTCAATATGGTTTTGATTTGCATTTCTCTGATGATGAGTAAGGCTGAGCATTTTTTCATGTGTCTGTTGGCTGCCCATATATCTTCTTTTGAGACGTGTCTATTCATGTCTTTTGCCCACTTTTTAAAGGGGCTGTTTGTTTTTTCCCTTTCGGCACATTTGAGTTCCTTGTAGATCCTAGATGTTAGGCCTTTGTCAGATATGCAGTTGGCAAATATTTTTTCCCATTCTGTGGGCTGTCTCCCTGTTCTTTTAATGGTTTCTTTTGCTTTGCAGAAGCTCGTCAGTTTGATGAGGTCCCACTTGTCTATCTTATTTCTATTGTATTGGCCTTTAGGGTTCTGAATAGGAATTGGTTGCCAGTTCCAATCTCTTGTCTATTTGTGTCTCTTGCGTTTTCTAAGATTCTTATAGTTTGAGGTTTTATGTTTAGGTCTTTGATCCACTTAGAGTTAATTTTTGTGTATGGTGATAGGTAGGGGTCCTGTTTCAATCTTCTGCATGTTTACTCATTTTTTAATAGGGTTTTTTTTTCCTTTCAGCATGTTTCAGTTCCTTGTAGATCCTAGATGTTAGGCCTTCGTCAGATATACAGTTGGCAAATATTTTTTCCCATTCCGTGGGCTGTCTATCCACTCTCTTGATGGTTTCTTTTGCTTTGCAGAAGCTTTTCAGTTTGATGACGTCCCATTTGTCTATCTTATCTTTTATGACATTCACTTTTGGAGAGTTGATCAGGACTTGGTTGCCTAGTCCAATTTCCTTAAGGGTATTTCCTACATTTTCTTCTAGGATTCTTATAGTTTGCAGTTTTACATTTAGGTCTTTGATCCATTGAGAGTTGATTTTTGTGTATGGTGATAGGTAGGGATCTTGTTTCAGTCTTCTGCATGTAGTCAGCCAGTTTTCCCAGCACCATTTACTGAGTAGGTTCTCCTCTCCCCATTGGTTGTTGGTGGAGGCTTTGTCGAAGATGAGTTGGTTGAGGAACTGAGGTTTTGCTTCCAGAATCTCTATCCTGTTCCATTGGTCTATATTCCTGTTCTGGTACCAGTACCAGGCTGTTTTGATTACCGTAGTTTTATAGTAGAGTTTGAAGTCTGGAAGTGTGATACTTCCTGTTTGTTTATTTTGCTAAGGATTGTTTTGGCTATTTGTGGTCTTTTATTTTTCCACATGAATTTCTGTCTTGTCATTTCCAGGTCTGAGAAGAATGATGTTGGTAATTTAACATGTATTGCATTAAATCTGTAGATTGTCTTTGGTAGGATGGACATTTTAACAAGGTTAATTCTTCGAATCCATGAGCATGAAATATTTTTCCATTTGTTTGTATCTTCTTGGATTTCTTTGAGCAGTGTTTGGTAGTTTTCATTGTAAAGGTCTTTCACTTCTTTGGTTAGGAAAATGCCAAGGTATTTCATTTTTTTGTGGCTAATGTGAATGGGATTGTACCTTTTATTTGGGTTTCCGTCTGTTTATTGTTGGTGTATAGGAATGCGACTGTCTTTTGCACATTTATTTTATACCCTGAGACTTTGCCAAAGTCCTTTATTAATGCAAAGAGATTTTTGACAGATTCTTTTGAGTTTTCAAGGTATAGGATCATGTCATCTGCGAAGAAGAATGACAACTTCCTCTTTTCCTATTTGGATATTCTTTCTTCTCTTGTCTAGTTGTTCTAGCTGGACTTCCAATACAATGTTGAACAAGAGAGGTGAAAGTGGGCAGTCTTGTCTTGTTCCAGTTTTCAGGGGCAATGCTTCCAATTTCTGATGTTTAGCAATATGTTGACTGTGGGTTTATAATAGATGGCTCCTACTATTTTGAGGTATGTTCCATTGATGCCTAGGTGTCAACGACTTATCAAGAAGGGGTACTGGATTTTATCAAAAGCTTTTTCTGCATCTAATGATATAATCATATGATTCTTGTTTTTACATCTGTTGATGTATTTAATTACATTTACGGTCTTGCAGATATTGAACCAGCCCTATGTCCTGGAGATGAAGCCTTCTTGGTCATGTGGATGATTTTTGAGATGTGTTGTTGGATCCGGTTTGCTAGAATCTTGTTGAGAATTTTTGTGACAATGTTCATCAGGATATTGGCCTGTAGTTTTCTTTCTTTGTTGGATCTTTACCTGGTTTGGGTATCAATGTGATGTCAGCTTCATAAAATGATTGGGGGAGAGTTCCGTCTTTGTCAATTGCCTCGAATACTTTCAATAGGATTGGTATCCGCTTCTTCTATAATGTTTTATAGAATTCTGCTGAAAAAGCATTTGGTCCAGGGCCTTTTTTTGGTGGGTAGTTTTCTTATGACAAAGCCAATTTCTGTGGTTGTTATTGGTCTATTTAGGATCTCAGTTTCTTCTTGTTTCAATCTTGGGTGGTAGTGTGCTGTCAGAAAGTCCTCCATTTCACTTAGGTTTTTGAGTTCATTTCTGTACAAGTAAACATAGTAATCTCTGATAATCTTTTGTATTTCTTCAGGGTCAGTTGTGACGTCATCTTTTGCATTTCTGATTGTGTTTATTGGGGCTTTTTCTCTCTTCTTCTTGGTCAGTCTTGCTAAAGGTCCATCAGTCATGTTTATCTTTTCAAAGAAGCAGCTTTTTGTTTTGTTAATTTTTTTCTATGATATTTTTGTCTTCTATGTCCCATACTTGGGCTTTTGTTTTGGTAATCTGAATTCTTCTGCTGATGTTAGGGTTTTGGTGGTCTTGTTTTCTAGCTTCCTTAGGTGACTTGTTAGACTGTTAACTTGTGATCTTACCATTTTCTTCATATGTGTTAGTAAAGATATGAATTCCCCTCTAAGTACTGTTTTCATGGCATCCCAGAGGTTTTGGTAAGATGTTTCTTCATTTTCATTTGTTTCCAGGAATCTTTTAATTTCTTCTTTGATTTCCATGTTGATCCAGGAGTTGTTCAGCATCATACTGTTTAGTGTGGGTTTTGGGGGAACCTTGGTGGTGTTGATATTTATTTTTATTCCATGGTGGTCTGAGAAGGTGCATGACAGTATTTTGGTCTTATGAAATTTGTTTATGCTTGATTTATGGCTGAGGATGTTGTTGATCTTGGAGTATGTTCCATGAGGTGATGAGTAGAATGTAAAATCTGTGGTTGTTGGGTGGAGTGTTCTGTAGGTATCTATTAGGTCTATTTGGTCAAGCATTAGGTTAAGATTCTGGATCTCCTTGTTGATTTTTTTGCCTAAATAATTTATCTAGGGTAGATAGTGGGGTATTAAAGTCCCCAGCTATGATAGTGTTAGAGTCAATATCTTTTTTAAGTTTACTTAGTAGCTGCTTTATAAAAGCTGGTGCTCCTGTGTTTGGTGCATATATGTTTAGGATGGATATCTCTTGTTGATGAATTGAAACTTTTATCATTATGTAGTTTCCTTCTGCATCTTTTTTTAATTTTTCATAGCTTAAAGGTTATTTTGTCTGATAATAAGATTGCAACTCCTGCTTTCTTTTGTGTTCCATTTGTCTGAAAATTTGTTTTCCAACCTCTAACTTTGAGTCTGTGAGTGTGCCTTCTGGTGAGATGAGTCTCCTAAAGCAGTATATTGTTGTATCATGTTTCTTTATCCAGTTTTCCATTCTGTGCCTTTTCAGTTGTGCATTTAGTCCATTTACATTCAGGCTTATTATTGAAATATGAGAGTTTATCCCTGTCATGAAGTTCTTATAGAATTTGTTGTTATTTGTTTACTTATTTGTTTGTTGGTTTTCTTTTGATTTGGAGGTTGATTTATGTGTGTGTTTTCAATCTTGCAGTCATGATGCATGCCTTATTTGTTCTTTGTTTTCTTGCATTCTTGGAAGGAATGTGGTTGTTCTTTTTTTTTTTCTTTCCTCTGTGCTTAATACCTTCTTAAACATCTCTTATAGAGCTGGTATGGAGGCAGCATACACTCTTAGGGATTGAATATCTGGGAAGGATTTTAATTCTTCATCACTGATGAAGCTTAGCTTAGCTGGATAGGAAATTCTTGGTTGGAATTATTTTATCTTTGAGTGTTTTTGAAGATTGGGCTCCATTCTCTTCTAGCCTGAAGTGTTTCTGTAGATAAGTCTGCTGCTATTCTGATTGGTCTTTCCCTGTAGGTAGTCTGACCTTTCTGTCTTGCTGCTTTTAGGATTTTTTCTTTTATACTTACTTTGTGTAAATGAATTACTATGTGTCTAGGAGTTGGTCTTCTTATTTGATGCCTTGTTGGGGTTCTGGGTATCTCTTGGGTTAGGATTGTTGTGTCTCTGATGAGATGTGGAATGTTTTCTTGGAAGACCTTTTGGAATGCTTATTCCAGGCTGCTCTCATTCTCCTTATCTGCTTCAGGGATACCTATCAATCTTAGGTTTGGTCTCTTAATAAAGTTGCACATCTCCTGAAAACTTTGTTCCATCTTTTTTCCATCTTTTTCCTTTCTATGTTTTTAACAGATTGGGTTTGTTCCGGATTTTGGTCTTCAAGTTCCGAGATTCTTTCTTCTGCCTGGTTAATTCTGCTTTCCATGCTTATCAGCTTATTATTTATTTCATTTACTGTATTCTATACAGTTTGCATCTCAGCCATTAGTTCTTTCATATTTTCATCTTGCTTGTCTTGGTTCTTGTTCATCTTTTCCATCCATTCCTTGATTTCTGCATTTGTAGTGTGAGACCAGTCAATCTGGGTGCTGTTCATCTCTTCATCATTTGAGTTCTGAAGTTTGTATACTCGTGGACTATTCTCTTTGGACTTTGTGTGGTGCCTGTGGTTCTTCTTTGGTTTTTCTTCATTTGTGGTGGGTTTTCTTTTTTCTTTACTTCCATTGCTCAGTGAGAAAGGGAGTAGTTTTCCCTTTTTTTGCTCAACCCCTTATTCTCTCTTGAATAAAGCCTCTGGACTAGTTCAATTTTTGGAGCCGGGTTGGAGCAGAGGAGCTGTTACTCCCTTGCAGATTTGAGATTTGAATGAGGTGTGTTAAGGGCTGCTAAGATTCAAAAACTGTCTGACGATCACAATGTTTGCTGATTGGTGTATGGGGCCCCAGGGGTCTACTTCCTACCACCTTATAGTATGTCCATATAATGGGAGCGTATGTATCTCCCCTGGGTACAAAATAACATGCAGGGAAAGGGGTTAATAAAGAGAGAATGTGGAGGGGATGACAATGGAGAGAACAAAGAAGAGAAGGAAAAAGATACAAACTGACAAACAGGGAGACAAACAAACAAAGAGAGAAAAAGAAAGAGGGAGAGAAAACCAAACCAAAACAGTAGCAGTAACAAAAGCAAAACAAAATAAAAACAAAAACAAAGAAAGAAGGAAAAAAAAAACAGCACTAAACAAACAAACAAAAACCCCAAGGGAACTAAAACCAATAATATGAGGAAATTTTCACACTCATATATAGCCTTATTGGACAGAAAGAAGAAGAAGGGGTAAAACAGAATGAAATGCCCACTCCTGACATGCTATATTAAAAAAAAAAAAAATTAGGTAGTCACACAGATACAAAAATCATTCCCCCCCACCAAACAAAACAAAACAAAACAAAAAAACTTATGTAATTCTTGAGCACCCTCTTTCGGCAGTTTCAAGACTTTAGGTTTCCTGGAGGAGTGATCCAAGCACTTTCTCTTAGCTGGTGACAGAGGGGAGGCTTTTCAGAAGGAAGAATTTTCCAACTTTTAAATCTGTCCCGTTCATCCCTTGCTGTTTTTTGTTTGTTTGCTTTGCTTTTTTACCCCTTGCTGTTGTGGAGAGGCTGGAAGGTGTCCCCAGCTGATCCGCCTCTGTTTAGCCCTCTCCCTGTGTGCTGATCCTAATGTTGCCTGCCTGAGTCACACGTCTCGCAGATCACTGGGAAAAGGTTACAGGGTTACTTTAAATCTCACCACTACTCATCCGCTGTGAGCTGACGCTGGGATCTTAGGTTGCAGAGCAGACCGCAAATGTTTCAAATCTAACCCCCTGTTTACCCCGTGGAGTTGGGGGAAGGCTGCGAACTGCCTCCAGCTGATCCGCTTATGTTCAGGTCTCTTCGTGAGTTGCTCAGAAAGTTGCCCACCTGAGTCACAGGTCTCCTGGATCACTTGAAACAAGGGTACTCGGTCACTTTAAAACGCACTGCCATTTTGCTGTGATCTAGGGCTCGGTTCTCTGGCAGGGCTGCCACAGCCGCAAATGCTTCAGTTGGGGGATGGGGCGTCTGGGTCTCCTCTGCTGGGACTCTGGTCGGGTTACTCTGGTGTATTTTCTTGCAGTTCGGGTTGCTGGTATCTGACCTGGGACCAAGGCTGCTGCGGAGGCAGGGGGCACCTGTTGCAGGTGATCTTCACTGTTTTAATCCCTTTTTTTCCCCTTTCTGGGTGGTGCTGTAGAGACAGTGCCTTCCTCTGGGCCGTAGAGCGCACTGAGACCCGAGCAGTTGTGCAGGGCAGCTGCCTAAGCAGGAGATCTCGGTCCTCTCCTTTCCATGTCTCCACTCAATCAGACATTCACATTCACACAACTTTTGCTGACACCCTAGGGTGAATACTGTTCTCTTCACCTGTTCATTTATGCAGAGACTCATACACTCCGACCGCCTCCATCGCCATCTTGGTCTCGCCATCTGATTTTTTAAATAATGGCCATTCTGGGCAAAATGCAGTGGCTCGCTCACACCTGTAATCCCAGCACTTTGGGAGGCCAAGGCAGGAGGATCACCTGAACCCAGGAGTTCGAGACCAGCCTGGGCAATACAGCGAGACCTCATTACTACTAAAAAAAAAATAAAAATAAAAGATGAATTGGCTGGTCATGGTGGTGCATGTTTGTAGTCCAAGCTACTCGGGAGGCTGAGGTAGAAGGATTGTCTGAGTCCAGGAGGTTGAGGTTGCTTTGAGCCGTGATTGTTACACTAAACTCCAGCCTGGGTGACAGTGAGACCCCTGATTTAAAAAAAAAAAAAAAAAATTCATCCATTCTGACAGATGTAAGCTGGTATCTCATTATGGTTTGAATTTGCATTTCCCTGATGATTCATAATGTTGAACATTTTTTTCATATGTTTTTTGGCCATTTGTATATCTTCTTTGAAAGATATTTGCCCGCTTATTTTTTTTGTTTTTTTATTTTCAAATTGTGGGGTACAATTCAGGGTTGGTTATACAAACATTCATCGTGCAGGTGCCCCTGTTGATGAGGTGTGTCCCCCCCCAGTCAGATTTTGACTACTGTCATTCCTACCTCCCCACCCCCACCCCCCACCCACCCCCCCCCCTCCCCGCATCCCCACTGCAGTTTTCAATTACTGTCAATCCTTTTCTTATAGTATTATGGTAGTTGTTCATGGTCCACTTATGGTGGGAGTGTAAATTAGTACAGCCTCTGCGGAAATCAATGTGGCAATTCCTAAAAGTTCTAAAAATTGATCTTCCATATGACCCTGCAATGTCCGCTTTTTAATGGGGTTGTTTTTGCCGATTTGCTTGAATTCTTTCTAGATTCAGGTTACTAGTTCTTTGTCAGATATATTGTTTGTGAACATTTTCTCCCATTTCATAGGCTGCCTGTTTACTCTCTTGATTACTCCTTTTGCTATGCAGAACTTTTCAGTTTAATTAGACCCACTTATTTATTTTTGGTTTTTTGTTGCATTTGCATTTAAGGTCTTAGCCATAAATTCTTGGCCTAAGTCAATGTCCAGAAGAGTTTTTCCTAAGTTTTCTTTTAGGATTTTTACAGTTTTAGGTCTGACATTTAAGTCTTTAATTCATCTTGAGTTAATTTTTTATAAGGTGAGAAATAAGGACCCACCTCTTTTCTTTTTCTTCTCCTTTTTTGAGAGAGACAGAAAGAATTAAACATTCACTTGTACACTACTGGATGGACACAACTTAATTTGTGTCCATCCTACATGAGGAGATATTTATTCAGGCTTTGAAGAAGATCCTATTCTTGTGAGTAGAGGGTATTATAAAGAATAAGAGCTCCAAACATTCAGGCCATTTGGGCTACCAAAGGACCTAATCAGAGGGTAAAGTTGACACACAAAGAAGAGTGCTCTGAAAGGATCAAGAGATCTGGAGTCAGAGCCCCGATTGTGTGGACTTCTGAATCAACCCCTCTAAAGCTCATATACTGCTTCACCCTTCGGTTAAATGAGCCAATAAAGTATCTGTTTAGAAACCAGTCTGCATTGGGATTTTTATGGTCATCAATTGAAAGATGCTGAGTTGACGCACAGTTACAACTTTTGAGCAGGGCCACCCATATTGCACAATTTCAGGGGCTCCGTTTACTTTGAAGTGTGTTATGGGGAGTCCTTGGAGTTGGGCAGAGCTCAGCCTGTGTAGCCATCTGTGGCAAATGTGAAGTCATGCCTAAGAAACAAGTTTACCCATTCCCTATCATTCAGCAAAATGCTAAAATTCCCTGCTAGTTCTCCATTCATTCCTTTTATTTTACTGCCAATTTCCATTAATCTCTTCTTATTACCCTGCCACATGTAAGACACCATTGCCCTATTTTGATTTCCTCACTTCTTTCAACAGCCAACCTTTCCTGCTTTCTACTCTTATTTCCTGTTTTCACTATCCTCTGGGAATTCCTAAAAAGAATAAACAGATTCCTTAATCCTGGCTAGCTCCATCGATTAATCAAAGTTTTCCCACCAGTCTTGCAAATGTTTATCCTATTACTTTGCTTTCTGTTCCTCCCACGTTGGCCCAATTTCCAAATATGTCCAACAGTTGTGTATCTCAGCACCTCTGTGTGCGATGCCCCCCTTGCCTTGAATTCCAAGATCCCTTTATCTTCCTATAGTGAAATATCATGTTTCCAGCAATTCCCAATTCAGCCCCCTTCCCTATGACTGTCTTCATTCAATATTATTACAAGAAACAGGTCTCTTTAACCAAGAGTGATAAATTTGTTGGATAAAAAACATAGGACAAATTCACAGAACCTAAGGCACAAAATGCAGCCAGGTCTTATGTGAGACTGGAGTCAGAGAAACCAGAAAATCAGGTATGGAAGTTACTTGCTCTTTTTCTGGGACCCCAAGTTCCCACTTGTCTGCTTCTCTCTTCATATCTGTTCATTATGCTTGCTGTCTTCACATCCACTCTCTGTATTTTGTATGTCTGGTGGTTGGTTTGTTTCATCAGTTCGAGTCCTTTGGAAACTGAGTACAGAAAGAAGCTGATAGGCCAAGCCAAGCCAATGGATTAACTTTCACTGAGTCTGATGGCCACTCCTTGACCAGCCAACTGTGGGAAAAGGTACGTGATTTCAAGGCACCTTTGACTATTCCTTCCAGGGAAATGGAAAGTTCTGACTCATTAAAGAGGAGGTATATGGGCATAGAAGAAGTGATTGGCATCCTTAATATGCTAGTCATCTCACATAGAGTGATCTGAGTTTTTACATCCCTTACTTCTTCTTATATTGTAGCTTGTATTCATGCTCACTTTTCCCACTACAATACAGAAAACATAAATTATTTTATCTGCATCTTATGACCAATGTTGTAGATTTTTCAGAAAGCAGACTTTGAGATACCTTAAGTGTGCAGGGTATTTATTAAGAAATGTCCTTGGTATCAAGATCTGTGGAAGGGAGGGGAAGAAAGCAGGAATAGTCAAAAGGGAAATAATAAGCTGTCTTGAAAGTCAAATGATGACCTCTGTCCATTCTATAGGGAGCTTTGGAACGACTTCAGCAGTGCCCTAGTTAGGCTGAGATAGCCAGGCCTCTGTAGCCTGCATCTACAAGTCACTAGATGTGAACCACCCTGAGAAGAAGTATTTCTATGAGGGGTCTTTCTGCAGCTGAGGCAATCCAGAAGGGCTATCAGATAGATGTTGTGTGCTGACAGAAAACTCCAGCAGCTGTAGCAACAAGTCTTCTGTTGAAGGGAGATCTGGATGGCGCAACCCAATAATCACGATGTCAACTGCAGCCACAATTGTGCCTTACACAACGCATGTGCTTGCACATCTGTTAGCTACTTCAAAGCACAAAGAGAGAGAGAAAAGTGGGCCATTAAAATGAAAGATTAGATGGTTTAATATACACAAATAAGTCATTTTTTTCCTACATATCCTACTGGAAAAATAGAATTTTTTCAAATCCCAGGATTTGAAGTTTGCAATGTATGCAAATTCCACATCTGCCACTTACTATGAATTTCAGTAAGTTTCTAAGCATCCCTTTTGCTTCCCTCCTCTCCCTTCAGATTATCGCAAATATGTTGCATGCGTGCCTGTCCCTAATATCTGTGGGACCCAGGGAAGAAATACAAATGAGGTCCCTACCCCACACTTGTGCAGAGGTACTTCAACCCACACCACCGAGTTCTGTCCAGTCTTTCTCTGACACTCTTGAAAACAGCAAGAGTGGTCCATTCCCTGGTGAACAGACCCAGAAAAGAGGCCCCCACAGTCCCTGAGTGGGCTTGTGGCCATTTGGTTAGGAAACTTGAGCATCCCATGCCCATCTCTTCACTTCACGAAGAGAAGACAAAGATATGGAAGTTAAAGCAGGTCCCCATAAACTGTAAGTCCTAGGAAGGGAATCCTATATAGGGTGGAAGCAGTTACATAGTTTTCCCAACTGAATTTAGAATGAAGGAACTATTTGGATCAGCTATGAGTGTTCTTTAAGCTTTATTTTAAAAATCCCCAAAAGGAATTCTACCTTTAAAAGTTTTTTCCTTTACTTCTAATTCTCAGGAATATGCATAGACTTCTATTTCTATACCTTTTCCTGTTAGAATATTTATCCTGGTTGGTATTTACTGAGCTTTTTGAATCTGTAAATTTATGTGTTCTAACCAATTTGGGAAATTATCAACCAGTAGTTATTTAATTTTTTTCTGCCCTATTATCTCTCTCTTCTCTCCTGCAGGGATTCTAATCACATGTAGATTAAGCCTTGCAATGTTATCTGTGTGTCACTGAACTTCCCTTTTATTTTTAAAAACTTTTTCTTTCTATTTTTCAGATTGAAATTTTTACTACTGTATGAGGGGGGATTAAAAAAAAAAAGAAAAACGGAATTATTTTTTGGAGGGCAGGTGCCTTATATTACAGGCATCCCCCGCTAGCTAAATATTCTGGGAACCCTTTGACGACATCAATGTGCAGTTAGTATTGTGAGAGGCTGTGTTCGACTTCAGTGAAGTTTTTTTGTTTTGTTTTGTTTTGTTTTGTTGAAGATTCTTTCAAAGCATTTGCCCATTTCATGATGGGTGGTTTACAAGCACACCTGCCCATACCATGCTCTGTTCAGCAGTTTTTGACCAAAAACAGCATTTCTCCCATGCCCCACCCTCCCTATTCCAATCTCGCCCCAGCAGCCTTCTGTTTGTTTCCCCAGATGAAAAAGGACCTAAAAAGGAAACATGTTGCCAATGTGGAAAAGGTGAAAAAAAAAAGGCAGAAGCACTAAAAGGCATCAAAATGGACGAGTTCAAACACTGTTTTAAGCAGTGAAAAAAGCATCTCTATAGTACTATTGCATTCAAGAGTATTTTGAAGGTGACTGAAGTTTAAACACGTAAGAATAAATACACAGCCGGGCTCGGTGGCTCAGCCTCTAATCCCACGCCTTGAGAGGCGGAGGTGAGTGGAATACCTGAGCCTGCGGGTTCGAGACCGGCCTGGGCAACTTGGTGAGACCTAATCTCTACAAAAAATTAGCCGGGTGTGGTAGCGCGCGCCTGTAGTTCCAGCTACTTGGAAGGCTGAGGCAGAAGGTTCGCCGGAGCCCAGCAGGTCGAGGCTGTGGTGGCCGGGAGTGGCCACTTCACTCCAGTCTGGGAGACAGAGTGAGACTCCAACTCAAAAATTAAAAAAAAAAAAAAGAATAAATACACAATTTTTAATAAATAAATTCTGGGGTTTTTTGGGTCCCCCTTGATATCTTCAGGATTATTGATGGTTTTTCTATTACTTCCATTATGCTGTTAAGCCCATGCTTTGATTTTTTTTTTTAATTTGAAGTATTATATTTTTAGTTCTAAAATTTCACTTTTTAAAATAGTTTCTATTTGTCTTCTGAAATTTCCTTTCTGTTTCCTTTCTGGTTTTGATTACTTATGTGCATTGAGCATAGTTATATAAACTGCTTTAAAATCTTTGTCTGTTAATCTCAACATCTGACTCCTCTTAAGTTTGGATCATTGTTTGTGTTTTCTCTTGAAAATAGATTAAATTTTTCTGTTGCTTTATGTATTGAGTGATTTGTGACCATATCCTGGATATAGTGAATGTTATATTGTGGCGACTCTTGGTTCTGTTACACTATTCCAAAGTATGTTAATTGTCTATTTCAGCAAGT
Organism: Tarsius wallacei; assembly: GCA_963574415.1. Classification (NCBI taxonomy): domain Eukaryota; kingdom Metazoa; phylum Chordata; class Mammalia; order Primates; family Tarsiidae; genus Tarsius; species Tarsius wallacei. The sequence continues at coordinate 18,182 of CAUYQG010012905.1, read as the reverse complement.
AATGTACTTGTTTGCTCAAATTGCAAATTCTGTGACATCACAAGTCTCAATTCAGTTATTTTATACTTAGGCTGTTTTGGGTCTGCCCATACATAGCCAATTGTTAAAGACTAACCAGAGATATGGGCAGAGTTTTTATGCAGAATCTAGGCTTCTCCTCTTGGACTCTCTTTTCTTGAATACTAACTCCCTCCCCTTTTCTGCCAAGCTTTCTAATGACAGTACTTGTCACAAGCTCTGTTCTCTGTTTTGGGAGGCAGAAGAATCGTGGGTTTTCTAATGAATTTTAATCAACCTGCATGGTGCTAATGTCACTACTCCTAGTCCAGAAGCCTTGGAAACTTACCCAGTGCCATTTCCTGCTTCAAAGCACCAACTCGCCTTCAGATTCTGCCATTTTGGCAGTTTCTTCAGTGAACTGCTTGCTGTAATTTTTCTAAAACCTATAGTTAAGATGTGCAAGAGGATCAGTCCAGTATGAGCTTCTCAGCTTTACCAGAAATGGTGTCATACTCTATCATTCTATTGACAATAAAAGTGAATTTGCATATTTTCCTTTTTCCCAGTCTTGTTTTCTTCCTCCAGTTTCTTCTCTTGGATCGACATCCCCCTTTCTATGAAAGTCTGTAGTCTTTTTAAGCTGAAATTAAATTTATATAGAGTTCCTAATATTGAATCTCCCAAGACACAAGTTTATGGTTGATCATCACTTTTCTTGCTTGTGCTTTCCTGGCTAGGTAATAAGCTTTTTGTCTCCCCTACTTCTTCCTCTGAATGTGCCTTCCTAAGCTGTTGAAAAACCTTCTGTGATCTCTCAAGAGTCTCACTAAAGTGTTAGGGTACCAGCTTTTGTTTCCTAATACTAATAAGCAAAAACTAATTTCCTAGATAAATATGCATGGCGGAGTCAAGTGGGCATGGGTAATACTATTTTCTAAATTTACCTTCCCACCAGTAATCTAAGAACAATATTGTGGTTATAATTTCCACTGTGCTTCAAATAGTCCAGAGGAGTTTGTGAAGCTCCTTCCTCTCTAAGTCATCCATGTCTCCTCAGAAAATATATACATGTCCAACTCTGTGCTCAACTCAGAAGAACTCACACCTGAGGAAGGCTGACAGTCATAGTCCATGTGTAAGTTCCAGAAAAGAAAGAACCTTTAAGAAAAATACCAGTACCTCCTAATGAGTATTCATGAGTTATCACATTCAGCTGGCATTTCTTACTCAGCTGTTTTAGTTGGGAAAAGAGAAACTGCTTTATGTATTCATATAGTGGGAATTCAATCAAGGGATTTATTATAGAGTTAATGAAGGGTTGAGTTACAACAGCAGAACAAAACTACAATCTCTAAATCTGGAAGGACAAAGAAGGTGGTATTACTGAAGCTCAGGATCCCCTAGAAACCAGAACAAAGCTGGAGTCATAAAGAAGAAGTCCAACACACTGCTTGGGGAAGGACAGAGAGGAAGCAAAACTCTGACTTCTTCCTTCTTGCCACCTTCCAATCTCTCTCCAACATCTCCCGTTAAATTCAACTACAATACAGAGCAGAGCAAGGTAAGTGTGAAAAAAAAAGCATTTGAAAGTAAATAGATAATGGCAAGCACAGGAAGTATAGTGAATGCCACAAGAAATATGAATTTACTTAAAGAGTTTAACCTAAATCTAAAGTCAAACTATAGTCTCTTTTGTTGAAGTGGCCAAGGAGGGCAAATCTATGGCTCCTTTTGGACTTTGCCCCTAATAAAAAAAAATCAGGAGTTGGTTTATCTAGCATTCTCTTTGTTGGGATGATCACTTCTATGCTTTTCCAAAAACCACTTATATTATCTTTACCCACAGATGCTATAAAGAAGAGTCCTCACTTTCTCTCTTGCTCAGACACCTAGAAAATTGAGCTGTAGGATGCTTGCATTTCCCCTCCCTTACCCCAAGGTGATTGAATTGTGTTCAATCACATAATCAGAATCTCAGTTTCTATGCATTGAAAATTCAGAGAGAGTATACATTTCACCTCTGCATGCGCTATTCTTGTCCCTGTATAAGTCTATATAGACTTTCACAAATCCCTAAGACTGGCAGGAATTTGAGGTCTGGCTAGAGAAGATAGAAAGAGTTGTCCTGCAACCCATTCAGTAAGAACATTTGAGAACTTGATATTCCTTCTGGCTTCTGTCTGAATCAGAAGGCATTCAGACAGAATTCAGATTCTCCTGCCTGCCTCAGATGGGGAAACACAGTAAGCCACCAACTTTACCATACAAAGGGTTTGGGCACAGTTGATTCACATGGGCTGCAAGGAAATACCCAGCCAAGTAAGGCCAAGCCCAGAAGATCTTCAAGACAAGAATTTAAGTATTGGCAAAAGGCAGTCATAAGTGAAATCAGAAAAAGTTTAATCCTCTGGGAGGACAAGGATTTACACTATGGAGCACCCTGCAGGTAAGTCAGGCACATAGCACCACACCAGAAGCCTGAGTTCCTTGTGCCCCATGTGTCCCCTGCCCAGTATGAGAAATGGACTGAACATCTCTGCCCATCCAGCCTCATGGGGAGGGAGCAACTTTCCAACAAAAGTGAATGTGGAAGAAATTTGTGAATTCAAAAAAACTGTAAGAATACCAACATTATTAATTCCTTGTTTTCTCCTTGACAAGGAGCTTGAGTCATTATTGAGATATTTCTTTTTCAGCAACACTCAGTCTCTGGTACTCAATTTTTTTGTGCTCTTATCTCACTGGAAAATAAGAATAAGTTCACTTATTCACTGGCATGAACACACACTCCATTAACAGTCCTTTAAATATTTTGAAAACATATGTCAAGTCAACCTCTAAAGACTTTTTATATAAATCCTTGGAAAACTTGCTTAACCCTATGATTGTATCATTTGGTCTTATATAGAAACAAAAGAAGGAAGGAAGAAACAAAGGGAGGGGTGGAGAGAGGAAGAAAGGAAAGGAAAGAAGAGAGAGATAGAGGGAGCAAGAGAAAATTACAGTATACTCTCTCACATATTTTTTAATCTTAATTTGAGAATGAAATAGACTTTAAAATTTGGCTTCTAAAACTAAGCTTAATAAACAAAGGAGAAATAAAGTCCTTTCCCAACAAACAAACACTAAGGGAATTTGTCACCACTAAACAGGCTCTACAAGAGATGCTCAAAGGAGTTCTAAACTTGGAAATGAAATGACAACTCTCACTATCACAAAAGATCGCATAAGTAGAAAGCTCACAGAGCCTGTAAAGCAAGTACACATTTGAATCCTCAATTCAGCTAGCTTACAACATTATGGCAGGGAAAAAACCTCACATATTGCTATAAACCCTGAATGCAAATGGTCTAAATGTCCATTTAAGAGAATCAAAGTGGCAAACTAGATTTACAAAAAAAGACCCAACCATATGCTGCCTACAAGACACCAAACTACTGGCCAAAGACAGTCATAGACTCAAAGTAAATGGCTGGGAAAAGATATATTGGGTGAATAGAAAACAAAAACGAGCAGGAGTAGCCATTCTCATATCAGACAGCTCAGACTTTAAACAAGAAGCAGTAAAACAACAACAACCACAAAAGAAGGGCCTTATATAATGATAAAGGGTACAATTCAACAAGAAGATTTAACTATCTTAAACATATACACATTGAGCACCCAAATCATGCAGTAAACACTACATGACCTTAGAAAACATATAGATAGCAATACCATAATAGTAGGTAACATCAACACCCACACTGACATCACTAGACAGATCATCAAAGCAGAAAATTAACAAAGAAACATTGAACTTAAACTGGACTATATTCCAAATGGATCTAAGAGATATCTACAGAATTTTCCACTCAACAACTGCAGAAAATACATTCTTCTCATCTCCACATGGAACATTCTCCAAAATGGACCGTATACTTGTCTGTAAAGCAAGTCTCAATAAATTAAAAACATCAAAATTATACCAAGAATCTTCTTGGACCACAGTGAAATAAAATTAGAAATCAACATGAAGAGAAGCTCCCAAAACTGCACTACTACATGGAAACAGAACAACTCATCTTAAATGACCCTTGAGTAAATAATGAAATTAAGGAAGAAAAAAATCCATTGAAACAAATGAAAATTGTGACACAACATATAAAACCTTTTGGAAATAGTAAGAGCAGTTTTGAGGAAAATCATAGCATTAAATACCAATATCAAAAAGATGGAGAGTTCAGAAATCACAGCTTAACCTTGCGCCTCAACGAATTAGAAAAGCAAGACTAATGTAAACCTGAAGCTAGAAGAAGAAAAGAAATAACAAATACCAGATCAGAACTAAATGACATTGAGGCCAAAACAAACAAACAAACAAACGAAGGATCAATGAATCAAAAAGTTGGTTCTTACAGAGATAAACAAAATTAGCCTACTACTAGCTAGGCTAACCAAGAACAAAAGAGAGAAGGTTCAAATAAATTCAATCAGAAATGAAATAGATGACATAACCAACACCACAGAAATAAAAAAGATCATCAGAAGCTAAATATGAACACCTTATGGTAACAAACTGTACAATCTAGAGAAAATGGATAATTTCTTGGAAACATACAGCCTATAAGTTTAAACTAGGAAAAAACAGAAAACTTGAATAGGCCAATAAAGAACAATGAAATTGAGTCAGTAATACAAAAGTCTCTCAACAAAAAAAAAGCTCAGAACCAGACAAATTCACAGCCAAATTTTATTGGTTGTAAAAAGACGAGCTGGTAGCAATCCTACTGAAACTATTATAGAAAATTGAGGAACAGGAACTCCTTCTTAACTCTTTTTACAAAACCAGTATCACACTGATACAAAAATCATGCAAGAACACAACAAAAAAAGAAAACTACAGGACTATTTCTTTGATGAATGTAGATGCAAAAATCCTTAATAAAATACTAGCAAACCAAATTCAACAACATATCAAAAAAAGTATGCACCATGACCAAGTGAGTTTTATTCCAGGGATGCAAGGATGGCTCAGTATCTGCAAATCAATAAACTGCATAAACAGAAGCAAAAATAAAAACCAGATGATCATCTCAATAGGTGCAAAAAAGGCATTCAACAAAAACCAACTTCCCTTCATGATCAAAAAAAAAAAAAAGCCTTCAACAAACTGGGCATTGAAGGAACATAGCAAAATAAGAGCTACATATGACAAAGCCACAGCCAACATCATACTTAAGTGGAAAAGTTTAAAACATTTCCCTTCAGAACAGGCACAAGACAGAGATGTTCACTCTCACCACTCTTAGTCAACATTATATTAAAAGTCCTAGCAAGAGCCATCAGGCAAGAGAATAAAATAAAAGGCATCCAAATTGGCAAGGAGGAAGTCAAGCTATCCTTGTTCACAGGTGACATGATTGTATGCCTAGAAAACTCTAGAGAATCCTCCAAGAAGCTTCCAGACATGATAAATGACTTCAGTAAAGTCTCAGGATAGAAAATCAATGTATAAAAGTCTGTAGCATTTCTATTACCAGCAGTGCTCAAGCTGAGAGCCAAATCAAAAGTTCAATCCCATTCACACTAGTGACACACACACATGCACACACACACACAAATAAAATACCTAGGAATATTCCTAAGGAGGTGAAAGATCTCTACAAAACACCAATGAAAGAAATTATAGATGACACAAACAAATGAAGAACATCCTATGTTCATGAATTGGAAGAATCAATGTTGTTAAAATGACTATACTGCCCAAAACTAGATACAGAGTCAATGCAATCCCAATCAAAATACCAACTTCATTCTTTGCAGGACTAGAAAAAAAAAATCTTAAAATTTATATAGAACAGAAAAAGAGTCTGCATAGCCAAAGCAATTCTAACAACAACAACAACAAAAAAAAAAAAAAGTATGGAGGCATCGCACTGCCTGACTTCAAGTTATACTATAAGGCTATGGTAATTAAAACAGCTTGGAACTGGTACACAAATAGACAGATCAATGAAACAGAATAGAGAACCCAGAAATAAAATCACACATCTGCAACAAACTGACCTTTGAAAAAGCTGGCAAAAAGAAATAAGGAGAAAGAACACTGTAGTCAATAAATGGTGCTGGGAAAATTTGCTAGCCATATGCAGAAGAATGAAACTGGACCCCTATCTCTCACCATATACAAAAAGTAATTCAAGATGGATTAAAGACTTAAATGTAAGATCTGAAACTATAAAAATCCTAGAAGAAAGCCTAGGAAACGCTCTTCTAGACATTAGCGTAGGCTAAGAATTTAGAATGAAGACCCCAAAAGCAATTGTAACAGAAACAAAAAATAGACAAATAGGACTTAATTAAACTAAAAAGTTTCTGCACAGCAAAATAAATAATCAAAAGAGTGAACAGAAAACCTACTGAATGGGAGAAAATTTTTCGAATTACACCTGAGACAAAGGGCTAATATCCAGAATCTACAAGGAACTTAAACAACCCAACATTAAAAAAAAAAAAAACTCATCAAAAAGTGGCAAAGAACATGAATAGACACTTCTCAAAAGAAGATACATAAGCAGCCAACAAACCAGAAAAAATATTCAACATCACTAATAATCAGAGAAATGCAAATTAAGACCACTGTGAGACATCATCTCACACCAGTCATAATGGCTATTACTAGAAAATCAAAGAACAACAGATGTCGGTGAGGTTGCAGAGAAAAGAGAACACTCATTCACTGTTTTATGGGACTGTAAACTAGTTCAAACTCTATGGAAAACAATATGGAAATCTCTCAAAGAACTAAAAACTGAATTACCTTTTGACCTAGCAATCCCAATACTAGAGATCAGACAGCCAAAAGAAAAGAAATTAATATGTAAAAAAGATACCTGTACTCGTGTGTTCTTTGCAGCACTATTCACAACAGCAAAATAATGGATCCAACCTAAGTGCCCACCAACACAGTATCTAACATAGTATTCCACCATGAAATACTATACATCCACAAAAAAGAATGAAATCATGTCCTTCGCAGCAACATGGATGGAGCTGGAGATCATCATCCTAAGTGAACTGACTAGAAACAGAAAAACAAGCATTACATGTTCTTACTTCTATGCAGGAGCTAAATGGCCACAAAAATGGGAAATAATAGATATGGGGACACCAATAATGGGGGAGGTGGAAAGGGGAGTTAGGGTTCAGAATTTACCTATTTGGTACAATGTTCACTATCTGAGGCCTACCTGAGACCCCGTCCCCCTGACTACACGATATATCCATATAACATTAATGCACATGTACCCCCAAACCTAAAATAAAAATGGAAAAAAACTGACTTCTATGTGTAGAGAAATAGGTTTCTGGCTTTCCGAAAAAAGTTTTATTGTCTTTCTCCACAACGTAACTGAGACTATCTTGGGGATGAGTTCAAGGATATTAATATTGTTCCAGCTGCATGCCATTACAATGCCCTATCAATACTTGATGACATGAGTCAACTTGATTCACACATTCTTGAATAAAATAATTTTTATTCTACATAAAATAGAATAGCCGGGCTCGGTGGCTCAGCCTGTAATCCCGTGCTTTGGGAGACTGAGATGAGTGAATTGCCTGAGCCCGCGGGTTCGAGACTCGCCTGGGCAACTTGGCGAGACCTCATCTCTACAATAAATCAAAAAATTAGCCGGGTGTGGTAGCACGCGCCTGTAGTTCCAGCTACTTGGAAGGCTGAGGCGGAAGGATTGCTGGAGCCCAGCAGGTCGAGGCTGCGGTGGCCGGGAGCGGCCACTGAACTCCAGTCTGGGTGACAGAGTGAGACTCCAATTCAAAAAAAAAAAAAGTAGAATAAAAATATTTTAGTTTAAAATAGCAACAATAATTTAATCTTGGAACAAATAATAAATAAATAAGGATTTGGAGGTTTGGGAAGGTATAAACTCCCCTCAAAACATTGAAAGATAGTACGCTGAGGCTTCCTCACTCAGTGCTTAACTTTGCCTATCATTGCTAAAAGGATTGTTCACTTTTTGAAGAAAATGTTTAAGAGATTCATCAGTTTTCTCAATGACTTAATGAGATTTATATTATCTTGTGAAATTCTTCCATGAAACCATTCTTGTTTGTTTTTCTTCCTTCAATTGTTAACTGATTTACATCTTTTAGATTCTTATTTGTCAATAGCTTTACTTGATTCCTAGTTCTCCAGTGGCTCAATAAAATCCTGGATATCTTGCAAGTTTGCAACTTTGCTTCAAAGTTGAACCTTAATGGATATCCTGGTTCAACATACACGCCATCCATATAAAGGCAGCATGTAATATACAAAGGTGTCTTGTTTGTAGTGTATGTGACTGCACTATATCCAATGATGATCCCTCAATGGGTAGAATGACAGGGACCATGGGGGTGACAGATCCATTCCTAATGTTAAGCAGGGAGGGATGTTGAAATGGGAATTGACTTTATGCATGCTTAGTAAATTGGTGTATATTCTTGTATTGTGACACCTTTTATTTTTCTATGAGCCTTTTAATGTGGGAACTTGAATAATATATTCCCAGAATATGAGCACCTTTGTATATTACATGCTGCCTTTATGTGAATGGAGTGTATGTTGAACCAGGATATCCATTAACGTTCAACAGACAGAAAAGTGAATCTCCTAGGGTTAGTTCCATGCAACTGTCTTAAGCTTTGGGCTGGGAGAAGACATAGATATGAGCGAAAAAAGAGGGATTTTTTAAAAAATAAAATGTTTTCTGTATACTAGGGGGGGAAAGAAGCAGTAGCCGTACTTCCTACTTGCAGCACAAATGGTCCAAGTGAGTTCTAAACAAAAGACAGCCTTGTTCTGAGCAGCCAGCTGTCCTTTGTTTCAAATGGATGCCTTACGCAAAGAAAAGGCACAGTCACAGCCAATACTTGCTTTTGCTGACATTTTCAGTTAAGCTAAAAAAAATTTTTTTTAAATACTAGAAAAGTATTGAAAAATTAAATTAAAAATACCATCTAAATTTCAAACCCTCACAAAGTCCGTATGTCCCGCTGGTGCTACCAGTTTCCAAGCAACAATGCTTGAAATGGAAGTCCCTACCTGGAGTGTCCTGGGAGAGCCTACTACCTCCTGTTACAGACACAGAAGAGAACTTTGGCATAAACTCTCAAATAGGAAAGTCAACAGTTTATTTAAATTCATAAACTAAAAAAACGACTTCATGGGAGAAGGGTGAGGTGAGCTCTTCTTGCCGCTTCTCTCCTACCATGCCAAACCAGAACGTGTCCCTGTTGAATGAAGTCATCCTCCATTTGTGTAACAAGCCAACTTCTGAAGTTTATTCATGCCCACATTTTCCCTGCATATGTGTCTAGTCCGAGTTAAATTCTTGATTCTTCCTCTCACTGCCAATTTAATCTTAGGTAAGCCATCAGCCTCTCAGAGCCTCAGTTTTCTCAGCTGGAAAATGGGATATATCAGTGCTTTCCTTATAGGGCTGTTGTAAAGAATAAATAAACTAATAAATGTAAAGTGCATAATACCATTTCTTGCACAAGGTGCTTAATGAATAATAGTTATTATGATTAGTTAATATGTGAAAGCATGCAATATAAAATGCGTAAGATAAAAGAGCTAGGAAGAAAGTTGGGAGTGCATCATTTGGGACCTCTATTTCCTTAAATGTGAATTGTAGGTGGAAAATCCTGTGCCTCAGAGTTATTTTGATATTAAAATATTAAATGCAGCCAGCCCTCTACTAAATGTTCAGGAAGTTATGGTCCTTATTTTTATTGGATTTTCTGGTTCTAGAGCATAACATTTTGAACATGATTGTTTCTCTGCTGTTTGTCTCCATTCCAAGAATTTCAGAGGCCAGGGAGCTGGAATTCCTGAGTGTTCTCACGTGCTATGCACAGTTGTGCAGTACACAAACTCCATGACAGCCTTGGGTTTCATCTCAAACCTAGATCTAGGTTTTATTTATCCCTTGTCCCCACTCTGTGTCTGCATCCCCAGGAGAGTAACCACACTGGGCTGCTCCTCCAGGAGTGCCCAGAACTCCCCAGCACACAGTGTGGGTTCTCCACCAGGTCTTTCCAGGCAGGGAGCTCAGAGGAGCCTCCGTCTTAAACCAAGGGACTGGGAGGGGAGCAAGCTGAGAGTCTAGGGAGCCTTGGACACTGATGAATCTTATTCGCTCATCCTTTCTCCTAATGATAGAACATGAACATGTAAGAGACAAAAGATTTCCACACAGCTCATACTGCTTGTCAAAATGTTCAGTGCTACTGGCTTCTCAGTGAAAGATTGCTGAATCAGGGGTCGGCGAGGCCTACATCTTGGTGCTGGCTTAGCTTCAACCAGCTATGTGACCTGGGGTAAGGTCACACAGAATAGACCCCTCACCTTCATTTCCTCTCTGTGAGATGAACTAATTTACCACTTTCCAAACTGTGCCTCATGGAATATTAGTGTGCCAGGGTGCCCTGATAGGCCTTCCACAAAATGCTACTCAGGGATTCCATGAAAAAAAAATGTTGTGGGATGGGACACACAATTACACTGTGTCACACAAAATAAAACATTCAGAGATGTGCTTTACAAAGGGATGAAGACTTATCATTACCCACACTTCACCTTACCACATTATTCTCTTCATTTTTCTTTCATGTAACATCTATTAACATCTTGAAGATGTCCACAAAGAATAGTTTGGGCAATGGTGAATTACATGTCTTTACAGTCTCTCTTGTGCTAAGATTCTATTGTTTCCTTAATACCAGAGAAATTGCTTAGAAAAGAAAAACGATAATATTAGCTTGCTTGAATAATCATTATATGAACGATAGTAACTTGTGAAACCTGCTTAGGACTTGCTGAATTAACATGTGCTTATTATTCATTGGGTCAAATTAAATTTTGTGTTAGCAATTTTTATATATTGATGCAGCATTTTATTTATATAACACAATTAGACTGATGACTTGGACAAATTAGAAGAAATTTGGATAAAACATTAAATGTGTTAAATAGTTAAAGGAGCACCTTATGGCTATATTTTATTCAAAAGTTGATGTCTGATTTATTGTATTTTTTCAATAGTTCTAAGCTGGTTAAAAAGAGAGTGTGCTACTTGACCATGGTAAATTACAAGTAAGGAATCTCTAGATTACAGATGAAGACTCGAGCATCTAAAGAAAGCTTTAATTTAAGCAAGGGTGCATCAACAAGAATGCCTAGCTAATAGCTGTACATTCGCATGCTCTGCAGGACACTTTTAACATAACATGTTCAATTTTCAGTTCCACGATCTTCCTCACTAAACTCTTCCTGCTCCCAGTGTCCCTCTCAGGGAGTGGCACCCAGTGGCCTGAGTCCCAAACCCAGAGAGCATCCCAGACTCTCTCCTGCCTCTCAACACACACCCATACCCAAGAAAACACAGGCCCAGTCCTGCCTTCTCACCTCCTCTCCAGTCAGCCTACCTCTCTACATCATCACCGCCATTTCCTCTGTTCCAGTCACCATGATCTCTGCCCTGAAGTACTTAAGCAACCACTTCAGTGATGGCTCTGCCTCCAGTCTCGCCCGCATCTAATCCATTTGCCACACCACAGCCAGAGGGATCTTTCTGACAAGAAAATACAATCATGTTACTTTCCTGCCTAAAAGCTCTTCTGTGTCTCCCTGCTGCCCTCAGGATAAAGTCTAAACTCCTCAGTATAACATGAAAGGCCTTTCATTTTCTGTCTCCTACGCACTATTACTGCCCTAAAAAATATATCACACACACACATATTCATTTTATAGTATATTCCACATATAATGTATAATGTATACACATACACATTTCCACATACAATTAAGTACAAATAAAATATGACAGACACCAATGTGCAATAACTCAGATTTAACAAATGTTATCATTTTGTCATATTTATTTATGTAATTTTAGATACTGTTTTCAAAAAATAAAATGTTACACATATGGTTGGAATTCCTACATCCCAGCCACTGGTATCATCCTTCCCAAGCCAGACAATGCCATTCAGAATTTACTAGCACTTTTCTCCATGAGGAAAGTCAGTTAGCCTAGCACCCTTTAGTGAATGGTGCATCCTTTCCTCACAAATCTGCAGTGCCTTCTCTGCCCTGTGTCAGCTGCTTTTCTGCTCTCAGTTCTATAATTCTGTTTCATTGCTCTGGCTCTCTTTTTTCTAATGTAAAAGTAACTATATCAGCTTTCTTTTCATTAGTATTTGCCCAGTATATCTTTTTTCCATATACTTCCAACCTTTCTGCATCATTATATTTTAGATGTATCTCTTAAAAATAACTTACAAATTAATCTTATTTATTTGTTTTATGCTAATCTGAGAATTTCTGTCTTTCAGCAAGGGGGTGTAATACATTTACAGTTATTAGAATTACTTATATATCTGAACTCTTTCCTGGCTTCTAGTTTTTAAATTGCCATTCTCTATTTATTTTCCTCCTTTCTTACCCTCTAGTGAACGATGTGGATGGGGCTTTTCCTGTTTTGCTTCAATTTGTTTAAAAGTTGTACATCGTTTTAAATTTCCTGGTTGATTAACCTTATATTTTTAGCAAACACACTCAACAGTTCACCAACCTCTCTGACTTCTCCAAACAATGCATGGACTTTAGATGTTTCTCTTTAACCTCAGGTGGTTTTGTTGCTGTGTTTCTAATTCTTAGGGTGGTTCTTTATCTGTTGCCTTGATGATTTCCCTTCATGATTCTTTGTTTCCTTGTCTGGATTATAATTTTTTTATTGCGAATTATTCCTTGATGGACCTTATTTGCTGAGGATATCTTGCATTGCCTGAGTGGTCCTATGGAGTAGTGTTCTAACCAAAGCACAATTAGTTCTGGACCACTTTATATTTCTAAATTTGAGATCATCACACCATGCATATAAATTCAGAATTTATACCCATATTTAGGACAGAGTTGATACTTAGCTTTCTCAAATGATATGCTTTGATTTTTAAAAATCCACGTAAAGCCTGAGAAGGTCCCTGTGCTTTCTCAATCTGTCTTCAAGCCAGAAGAGGGAGTTTTTCATTTTTTAAAAATGTCAAAGTTGTTTGAGGTTCTCAGATGAGTAAGAGAGATCTCAGTTACAGCTGTCCACCTCATGCAAAACCAAAGACACATCTTTCCTCCAGCCCCGTTAAGGCAATAAACTCTTGGCTTCTGCTCACAGCCCTCTGCCCAGGTCTGATGGCCCCAACTTTCAGCAAAGCTTACAGAGACTGCTGGGGGTGAAAGGGGCGTTATGACTGGAATTCTTCTCCTTATTTCTGGCAGCAGGGGACTTCCATTTACTTCTCTTATTAAGCTTTATGTGTAACATTGAGCATGTCATTAAGCATTTCTGTGTTATCTAACAAGAGAAGAGAATCCACACTGGCTTATTATAAAGTAAAAATCAAATTTCAAGTGCGCTTTTCTTGCTTTTCCAATTTATTCATCTTTTTTTCCTTTTCATTCCTGACCTCCACTTAAACTATTTTATGCTCATTCTCTCAACTCTTATGATTCCCCTTAGAAGCTGGGTTAAGTATTAAAATAGCAGCTCTGTGAAGATGAAAACACCTGCCCACTGACAGACTCCATAAGATCCATATAACTCTGAGTGGAAAAAAGAAAAAGGGGTGGGGGGGAACATATTCAGGCAAAAAAGAGGATGGGAAATGACATCTTCAGGGAAACTTATAGATACCTTCTAAAGTATTCATGGTGAGTTCTCAGCTATACCTCTCAGTGATATTTCAGAATCTAATAAAGCATTATCTTTGGAATGATTCTGTAAAATTGAAGAACAACAACAACAAAATTTTAAACCTCCAAATCAATTTTGCTTTATTTTTATTAGAAGGAAAAAAAATACCTTTAGATTAAGATTGTCCCTCACCAAGAGAGAAGAAGTAGAAAATACTAATGATTAGGTGCAAAGAACATTCCCCAAATGTTCTTAACTTTCATGGCCAGATACTTTTCCATATGTTTTCTCAAATTTTCTAGGGAAGTATTTTCTGACATTTCCTCCTGTGGAGACAGTTTCCTCTCAGTTATTCTTTCTGTAATAACTTAAAGAAGCAGTCCCCAGAAGGCTCCTGCTGCATGTGGCTTTGCTTCTCGGGATAATTTGCCAATGGCGGCTGCATTTCAAATGCAGTCAGTGACCCACTGGTCTGCCCTATGTCCCATAGACTAAATACTCGAACTCTCCCTTGTGGGTCAGTTGTCTTTCATTTTTAATTTTTAAATCTCTTCATCCAGCTGTATTACCTCTGACTATCAAGTCTAGGTGAGATTGACAGATGTTGACAGTTGTTACAGCTGCTGCTAAGCACTGGTTACCTTAGAAATGGAGGTAAAACAAACACAGGAATTCCAAGGAACCATACGGGGACACCCCTCACCCCTAGGTTTCTGAAAAAAAATAATAGAGTAAATAAATCACAAGTCCTACCCCCATCTATCAGGCTGATACTGTGACTGCATTTACAAGAAGCAGCAGAGGAAGGCAAGGGAGACAGTAGCTGGGGAGAAACAAAAGTCAATTGTTACCAATAGTTCAGAGGCAGAAAGCTCTGGGCTTCCTTTAAGCAATTTGATTTATAGCTTCTGATATTATGTGCAAGAGAGCCCACAACCCAAAGTGTTTTGTGTCTTGACCTGTAAGAATAAGTCTATTAACCCTAATCAATCTCCCATTATGCATAAGTGCCTGAAATTTAGCAAGCAAAAGGGTGGCTAAGGTCTCCAGCTCAGGACCTAACCATTGTCTTTGGTAATCAGCAGAAGCTGGGATATTTGCTGAATCAAAATTATCATTCAGAGTAAGGCACTGGGGGAGGGGCTTTCATCTTTTAATGAGAAAATGGAGGATTGTTTTCATTTTTAATTGCTGAGGCTAATTAAGGCCTGGGGCTCTTGTGCGAACCTGGCCCCTCGGCGGGTGTGTGTTCCCAGACACCTCTGGCCCCGCTTCACCCCAGCTGTGGGTAACCCGCCTGCCCCAACTTCCTGCTGTAATTAGTAAGGGTTTCTATTCTGATTAAGTACTTTATTAAAGAAGCTAATTATGAAGTCTAGCTGGTTCCCTGTGCCTTAGGAGGGATTTCCATGTGCTTTGTGAGGGGAATTCTAAGGGTGGGTGTTGTTTTAACCTTTGAAGGACAAAATAGAAATTAGCACAACACACAGATGGTCAAACGTTCATATAGCCATAGAAAATGGAAATATTTTAAATCCATACCAAGAAAACCAAAGTTTCTTTTTAACTAAGATTTGGAAAGGGGGTTAGAGAGGAAATAAATGCTATCATTCTATCAACACCTACAAACTGTTATGATAGCTCTGGATGGGATCCCCACACAAACCCCAGATTGAGGTTTTACTTTGCCTAACACGTTCATTCAGGATTAAATTATGTAGAAAAAAGGTTTTCAGTAGTGACCACATAGTTTTCTCTGCAATATTCTGTTCATTCATGTGTGTGTAGTAATGGGCATTGAGTCTTTCTAACACCAGTAAACACAATTTCATGTGAGTGTAGTTGGGATGTGGGGTGTGTGTGTTAAACTAGTCTAAAGAGAGCAAACGACTGAAATAACCCAGCCTATCCCTAAGATTTGCCGTTTGGGGCAAAAGTACAGTGGAGACTCCTAGACCTTGCCTCCTGTGGCAAGGAGGACTCTTTGCACCTGTACTCCTCTTGAGCTTAGGGATTCACGCAGCACACTTTTTATGAGGAGACGCCAAGAAAGAGCCCGATGTAGGCCCTTGACGCAGGCTGGAGGCTATTTGGGCAGGTAAGGTCTCAGTCTCAGGTACCTCGAAATTCACAGAGTGGGGATGAGGGAAGACTGCTTTAGGTGGGCATGAATCTTTGCCCTGGGACTCCTCACTCCATGAGGAGGATCTCAGCTGGAGGAGGAACTGAGTGAGCACCTTAAATCTCAGGGTTCAGGACAAGGTTCCGAGTACCCAGTTTTAAGGACAACACTAGAAATGACATTAAAAGTTATGTGACGCTTGTTTATTCATTTATCCACCAACTATATTTTGACTTTCTACAATGTCCTATGGACTACACTGGGTACTGAGGATGTGGGAGTAGCTAATGATGCAAGACAAAGTGATTGCCCTTTAAACACCCATACCAGAGCTTATACAAACAGATTAATGCAATTTCTAATACTTTGATTATCATACAACTATTATCACTCTTTAGAAATTTTGCTTCAGAATCTAGAATACATATTAAAAGACTATATATAGGTATATGTGTATTTGTGTGTGTGTGTGTGTGTGTGTGTATATATAAGTCAGAGATTTTTAATATTTCTTTTTTCTCTTTACAAATGAAGAAATTGCCATTCAAGAATGGTGAGTCTTCTGCTCAAGGAGTTCTGCTGAAGTGGTGATCTATACCAAGCTACCAGCAAGCCTGTTGACTACAGAAATGATCAGTTCACTTGCGTTTCCTGACTGTGTAAATGTCATGGCTGATTCAAACATTGTGCACAAAACATGTCATTCAGAAAAATGATGCTGCAACTTGGTTTGCAATTTTAGTTGTTGTGTTCAAATCAACCAAACATAAGTCAAAATGTTGTCAAAGTTGTGGGGTTTGCCTTTCTAAGTCTGGGTATTTCATGACTGAAAAGGGTCCTATGCCTGAGACGTTTATATCTGCAACAGGCTCAAGGCTCCAACTTTTCACAAGCACTCTTACAGACTAGTCTGGGTTGTGTGTGAGAGAAGTCTTTGTTTTAAAAATAAAAAGTACGACTTTTCAAGATGGGGGAAAAAAGCAAGAATTAAGAAATCCAGCCTCCCATATCTCCATATTAGAAACAACCCATGCAATCACTTTCACTGAAAGTAGATAAAACTAGGAGAAATTGCTGCCAGAATTAGCATACCTTGGGTCTGACTTAAGGAAACACATTTTGTTTCTTCTTCACTTTTTCCCCCTCAAACAGTAGAGTGGCCTTTGAAGTGGGGAAGACCCTGTCAAGACTTCACTAACAGTACTAACTCAGAGGGGCAAGAGTAGATAGTGGGGCAAAGAGCTTTGATACACAAAGTAGAGGCCATAGCTTGCATGCCATCCTTGCCTAAGCCATCATGGGAGTGTACATTAGCTTCAGCCAAAACAAATAAAGAGATACCTTTCTGCACAGTGGAGAATTTTTTTTATGTTATTACCTAAATGTTGTCTTTCAACATCCACTCACACCCTCAAGCTACTGAATTCCTAATGTAAATGCATAATAATATGCAAATGTTCTGCTTTCCTGTCATCTGAAACTGCAGAATTTGAGGAGGGGCTCCCCACCAATTTTTGATAGAACTTATTATCATTGTTAGTGTTTAAACAAAGAACTCCTTCTAAAAGAATGGACCCAAAAGAGATACACTTATGAACTTAGAAAAGATATGCTTTTCAGAGAAGGGTACCCCAAGGAAAAATTAGAAAAAAAAATGCCCCGTTATTAAATAAATTGGCAACAAGAATAACAGGTTTTAGAAAACTGCTAATTTACGGATTTAATAATTTTCAAGTGGGTATTACACTTGTCAATTTGCATTGAGTATTTCTGTGGAGGAAATTATCTCTAGGCAAGAGAGATAGGCATTAAATGATGCTGTTGTTGGAATAAAAATCATTTGTTCACTACATACAAAAGATTGGACTCTAGAAAATTAAATTAAGTGGATGACAGATCCTGCAAACAAAAGAGGAACTGCAGTAACTAAGAGTGAATAACTCACACAAAATCAATTGTTCCAAGGAATAAGGGTCAATGTTCCTTCTAAACTTTACTCACTCAAAGAAACAGAAATATATTACATACAGAAAAAGAGCCAGGGACAGTGGCTCATTCCTGTAATGTCTCTACTTTGGAAGGCTGAGAGCAGAAGGATGGCTTAAGGCTAGGA
This sequence comes from Tarsius wallacei, assembly GCA_963574415.1. Lineage (NCBI taxonomy): Eukaryota > Metazoa > Chordata > Mammalia > Primates > Tarsiidae > Tarsius > Tarsius wallacei. The sequence continues at coordinate 211 of CAUYQG010012905.1, read as the reverse complement.
GTTCAAGACCAGCCTGGGCAACATAACATGACTCCATTGCTATTAAAAAAAAAAAAAAGTAAAAAAGTAAAAATTAACCAGGTGTGGTGATATATGCCTGTAGTCCCAATTACTCAGGACACTGAGGTGGGAGGATCAATTGAGCCCAGGATTCCAAGGCTGCACTGCACTCTAGCCTGGGCAACAGGGTGAGACTCCATCTAAAAAAAAA
>CAUYQG010012902.1:0-45323 GCA_963574415.1 Tarsius wallacei | reverse complement strand
CATTCATTTTCAAGCTGCTCCCGGCCACCGCAGCCTCGACCTGCTGGGCTCCGGCGATCCTTCCGCCTCCGCCTTCCGAGTAGCTGGAACTACAGGCATGCGCTACCACGCCCGGCTGATTTTTTTTTTATTTATTGTAGAGATGAGGTCTCGCCAAGTTGTCCAGGCGGGTCTCGAACCTGCAGGCTCAGGCTATCCACTCACCTCAGCCTCCCAAGGCGCGGGATTACAGGCTGAGCCACCGAGCCCGGCTTGTAAATAAATTTAAATGCTAATAGACATAAATTTAATTTGAAATGTATGAGTTTGATGGATATTAGACTTGTGGTTTTAATTCAAAATTGTAAAAATGCTTTGATTTGTTCATGAACATTATTTCAATTTTTTTTTTTTTTTTTGATTTGGAGTCTCACTCCGTCGCCCAGACCGGAGTGCAGTGGCACACTCCCAACCACCGCAGCCTCGACCTGCTGGGCTCCGGCGATCCTTCCGCCTCCGCCTTCCGAGTAGCTGGAACTACAGGCATGCACCACCACGCTTGGCTAATTTTTTGATTTACTGTAGAGATGAGGTCTCGCCAAGTTGCCCAGGCGGGTCTCGAACCCTCGGGCTCAGGCAATCCATATTTCAATTTTTTTTGAGTCAGAGTCTCAAAAGTCTCAGGAGTCAGTGACCAGGCTGGAGTGCAGTGGCACGCCCAGGGCTATCTCAGCCTACAGTCTTGAACTACAGACCTCTTGTCTCTTCAATGAATAAGTATAATAGAAAGACAGAAATATTAGAGATCCAAGTTAAGAAAAATCTTTTATATAATAAAAAAGTTATTCTATAGTTTATAAAGCTTTTTGTTTTGTTTTGGTTTGGTTTGGTTTTTGGTTTTGAGTCAGAGTCTCACTCTGTCGCCCAGGCTGGAGTGCAGTAGCTCGCTCGCGGCCACCGCAGCCTCGACCTGCCGGGCTCAGGCGATCCTTCCGCCTCAACCTTCCTAGTAGCTGGAACTACAGGCGCGCGCTACCACGCCTGGCTAATGTTTTTGATTTACTGTAGAGATGTGGTCTCAACAAGTTGCCCAGGCTGTTCTCGAACCAGTGCGCTCTGACAAGCCTCACACCTCAACCTTCCAAAGTGCGGAGATTATAGGCGTGAGCCACTGTGCCCGGCCATATTTTAATTTTTTGAATTAGCTCGGTGTGGTGGCATGAATTTTTAAATAATTTTTAATTTGTTTTTTGAGTTGGAGTCTGACTTCAGGCTGGAGTGCAGTAGCACACTCACGGCCACCGCAGCCTGGAACCTGCTAGGCTCAGGTGAGCCTTCTGCCTCAGACTTCCAAGTAGTGGGACCTACAGGTATGTGCCGCCACACCCAGCTAATTTTTCTTGATTTATTGTAGAGACGAGGTCTCACCAAGTTGTCCAGGCTGTTCTCAAACCCTGGGCTCAGGCAGTCCTCTCACCTCTGCCTTCCAAAGTTCTGGAATTACAGGCTTGAGCCACCACACTCAGCCAGAGAACATATTTTAATTTTGAAAAACACTTAGTAACTTGTTCTTTTCTAAGCGTTTCACTCATTTCCACAAACTGAAGAGTAAAATTTAGAGTTAGGTCTTCCCTACAAGTGTTAGTCAGAAGCATTTGTACCTAATACACACAATTCAGAGGGTGAGCACACAAGCTATTTTGAGTCTCATAGGTGAAAGGAAAAATTACTATTGGAGAACAAATAGGTCAGCACCACACTTTCTCTGAGTCTTTTTTTTTTTTGAGTTGGAGTCTCACTCCGTCACCCAGACTGGAGTGCAGTGGCCGCTCCCGGCCACCGCGGCCTTGACCTGCTGGGCTCCAGCGATCCTTCCGCCTCAGCCTTCCAAGTAGCTGGAACTACAGGCGCGCGCTACCATGCCCGGCTAATTTTTTGATTTATCGTAGAGATGAGGTCTCGCCAAGTTGGTCAGGCGGGTCTCGAACCCGCGGGCTCAGGCAATCCACTCACCTCAGCCTCCCAAGGCGCAGGATTACAGGCTGAGCCACCGAGCCCGGCTTCTCTGAGTTTTAAGGACCTCTCTGACTTCTTCATTTTTGTCTGATTATTTCTTCTGCCTCAACCCCTTAACACAGCCCTCTCCTACTCTTTAGTATATGATGTTTGTGTAAACATCATATGCTTCCCTCCTACTCTTTAAACACCACTTAGTACACTAAAGTAGTACTGATTCATTCACGTCTTTTGACATTCTGGTTTGGTGTTTCTCATATTGTGCTATCCAGGTCCTTTTCCTTTATTCCAGTAATAGAAATAGTTTTCCCATAGACTCTGACCTCAGCCTTTGTTTAAGAATGGATGCATTAAAAATGTGTGCTTACCTTTTAGATGTCGCTCAAATAGTCTTATTGTTTCACTCAAATCCAAAGATCTAGTCTGGTTTCTGTGAAACTGAAATGCCTCCTCACTGGCTTTACAATACATACATGAGTAATACCAAGCTCACCCTGATGCTGGGTTTCCTACTGCTTGATAAAAAGCAGTCGCTGCTTCTCAATTTCTTAATGCTTGGAGAGCATCTCAAGGAGGTTGGATAGGATTATCTATCTTATCGGAGTCAGACAATAAATGGTGCCAATCTCTAGAACCACAGACTCAGGACCTGTATCTGACTCTGATTCATAACTGTCATCTACTATCTAGTTCAACATCATACAGGTTTTTTTTCCATTAACAGTCATGTGATCAGAAATCCAAATAAAAGCAGGCAGCCATGAATTGTTTTATTGATTTATTACAATGATGAAGCAAGAAGATTTGTGTGGCAACTCTTGTAATCCATGGCATGTGTGCATGTGGAGGGTCTAGTCATGATTGTATTACATCTGTTGGTGGCTTTTCAGAATATTCCACTTCTTTTTTTTTTTTTTTTTGAGTTGAAGTCTCATTCTGTCACCCAGGCGGGAGTGCATGGCGCACTCATGGCCAACGCAGCCTGAACCTGCTGGGCACAGGTGATCCTTCTGCCTCGGCCTTCCAAGTACCTGGAACCACAGGCATGAGCCACCATGCCCAGCTGTTTGTTTGTTTGTTTGTTTTATTGTAGAGACAGTCTCGCCATGTTGCTCAGGCTGATCTCAAACCCCTGGACTCAAGCAATCCTCTCACCTCAGCCTCCCATAGTGTGGAATCACAGGTGTGAACACCATGCCTGGCACACTCACTTCAAAGTGGACTTTTAGTGGAATTTCATTTGACCATCACAAAATTGATTAATTTCACTTCAGTTATAGCTTCTAGTATAACACAGAACTGGTTAGGACATATTGGAACCCAGTTTGTGCTATTTTTTTTTTTTTTTTTTAGTTGGAGTCTCACTCTATTGCCCAGGCTGGAGTGCAGTGGCATGAGCACGGCCTCTGCAGCCTCGACCTACTGGGCTCATGAGCCACCGTGAGAGGCCAAAATGAGAGAATTGCCTGAGCCCGCAGGTTAGAGACCAGCCTGGGCAATGTGGCGAGACTTCCTCCCTACAATAAATCAAAAAATCAGCTGGGCCTGGTGGTACACAGTATTTCCAGCTACTTGGAAGGATCACCTGATCCCAGCAGTGGCCGTGATTGTGCCACTGCACTCCAGCCTAGATGACGGAGTGAGACTCCAACTCAAAAAGTAAACAAATAAAATAAAAGTACATTTTACTGCAGGCTCAGCGGACATCCTATCCCACCCTGTCAGCAAATCAAAAGAAAATCCCGTCAGATGTAAGAATAGGACAGTCCAACCTTTCAGCTCATAATCACCAAACATCCTTCAAGTTCCCTGATGAAAGTAAAAGGCTAGGCTGGATGCGGTGGCTCAAGCCTGTAGTTCCAGCATTTTGGGAGGCCATTATGAGAGGATTGTCAGAGCTCAGGGGTTCAAGACCAGCCTGGGCAACTTGGCAAGACCTCATCTCTACAATAAATTAAATAAAAATTAGCCAGCCGTGGTAGCATTTGCCTGTAGTTCCAGCTACTTGGAAGGCCGAGGTGGAAGGATCAGCTGGCCGTGAGCATGCCACTGTATTCCAGCTTGGGCAACAGAGTGAGACTCTGACTCAAAAAAGAAACAAACAAACAAAAAAAGCAAAATCAGCAAGGCACAGTGGTTCCAGCCCAGGCGACAGAGTGAGATTCCTACTCAAAAACAAACAAACAAACAAAAAACTTGTTTCTTATATTTGCAAAAAGTAAAATATTAAAACTTCAGTAATATTTTTTAAAAATTCGTGGGAATCTGGGAATCTGCTGGGGGAGGAGAACACCTTATCAACAAGGGTACCTGCTTAATGAGCATTTGTATATCTAACCCTGAAATTGTACCCCACATCTTTAAAATAAAAAAATTTTTTAATTCACAATTATCTCTCATCAGTTCATTCCTTCCTAGGTAATTCATTCTTATACTGCTCAATCATAGATTAATAGTCTCACAAGTCCATCTGCTCCTTGAGTGGAGTTCTGGAAATTCTGACTCAGTCCACTGGTATGATCTCAAGGTTGTTTAAGTGATGCTACTAAAAGCCAGTACCCAAAAATACCTGGCATCGTTCCTTCCCACAGCACCCGAAGACAGTCATCCTTTATTGAAGAAGGAATATTCGGGACTATAGCTGATTGCAAGAACTTTCAGGAGAGCATTAGAGAAAAACAAAAAACTATCCGTAGATGTCCAAAGACTTTAAATTTAGCTGTGGTTAGGTTATTACTGATTATTTACAAAAGGGAAATAACATTCTTAACCAGAATAGTGCAATTGAGAAGAAAACGGGAGTGTTTCTGTGGAATGTAAAATAAGACAATAAAGTCAATCAAGAAAAAAGTTTTGCCCAAAATATCTATAAACATAATGATTAAGCCTATTTCAAAGAAGGGTGGATATTTTATTTATTTATTTATCTATTTATTTTTAAATGTTTTTTCACTCTGTTGCACAGGCTGGAGGCCAGTGGCATGCTCACGGTCACCGCAGCCTCAACCTGCTGGGTTCAGGTGATCCTTCCACCTCAGCCTTCCAAGTAGCTGAACCTACAGGCATATGCCATCATGGCTCGCTAATTTTTGATTTATTATAAAGACAATGTCTCACCTTGTTGCTCAGGCTAGTCCAGAATACCTCAGCTCAGGTGGTTGTCTCATCTCAGCCTCCCAAAGTGCTGGGATTACAGGCATGAGCCACTGTACCTGGCTGGATATTATATTTAATTTATAACTATGGATGTACATGATTTTTTTTTTCAAGTCGGAGTCTCACTGTTGCCCAGGCTGGAATGCAGTGGCATGCTCACAGCCCTTGAAGCCTTGACCTGCTGGGCTCAGGTGATCCTTCTGCCTCAGCCTTCCTAGAACTATAGGCATGTGCCACCATGCCCAGCTGATTCTCACCATGTTGCTCAGGGTGGTCTGGAACCCCTGAGCTCAGGTAATCTTCTCACCTCAGTCTCCCAAAGTGCTGGGATTACAGGTGTGAGTCACCACACCCGGCTTACATGATCTTTATAGATAAAAAAATTTGAGATATAATAATCCTGAGACACAATATATCATGAATATGCCATGCCAAATATGTAGTTAGAATAAACCAAGGCCAGACACAGTGGCTCAATCCTGTAATCCTAACACTTTGGGAGGCTGAGTTTGGAAGATAACTGGAGCCCAGGAGTTCGAGACCAGCCTGAGCAACATAGCGAGACCTTGAGTCCACAAAAAAGGAAACAATTAGCTAATGTGGTGGTGCACACCTGTCGTCCCAGCTCCTCAGGAGGCTGAAGCAGACAGATTGCCTGAGCACAGGAAGTCAAGGCTTTGGTGAGTCAGGGTACATCACTGCACTCCAGCCCCGGCTCAAAAACAAAAAAAATACAATAAACTAAGAATACATTTGATACAGAAACCCACTGTCTGTCCATATTGTCACAGCCCCTAGAGAAGGACATCACAATGGTTCAAGCACTCCTGCACATTACTGAGAGACCTCTTATCTCCTATGCATTCCCAGTAAGTAGCTTCAGGGATCCTTTATTTGTTTGTTTGTTTGTTTGTTTGTTTTATTTTTTGGAGTGAGAGTCTCACTCTGTCCCCCAGGCTGGAGTGCAGTGGCACGCTCATAGCCACCACAGCCTCAACTTGCTGGGCTCTGGTGATCCTTCCACTTTAGCCTTCCAAGTGGCTGGAACCACAGGCGTGAGCCACCACGTCCAGCTAATTTTTTTGATTTATTGTAGAGACAAGGCCTCACCATGTTGCCCAGGCTGGTCTTGAATGTGTGGGCTCATGCAGTCCTCTCGCCTCAGCCTCCCAAAGTGCTGGGATTACAGGCATGAGCCACTATGCCTGGCTCAGGAGATCCTTGACTTCCCTATAGACTAAGCCCAATCAACTGAAAGATGCAAATCCCCATTTACTCCCTTTTTCTTGGTGGTTATAAGTTAAGTTTGAATAAAATAATATCAATGTAATTGCAAGCCTAGTGATTTATATAACTTTTGTATCAATGCAATCATAAGTTTTGTGATTTGTATAACTTTTGCCTAACGCATGTTGTCTCAGACCCTTTAATGGTAAGCTTAATTAATGCTTCTGCCGCACCCCACAGATAAAAGCTATGAGATACCTCTGATACCTAGCACCAAGAAATATGAACCGAAAAATGTCACTATCGATAAATGCGAATGAAATTCGAGTTCTATACAATGCTCTACTGGTCAGGAGGATAATGTATAGGTACTAACAACTCTGGACTTACAAAGTGAACCATAAAAGCCTGGAGGGGGAACAGAAGCATTTTAGAAAGACCTTGAATCTGGCTCTGCTCCCTGGATTCAAACTCTATAGAAATAAACTTCTTTCTACTAGTTCCCCACCCCTTTGATTTATTGTATCAAGGTATCAAGGGGAGCTGCTGAGCATTACTTAGACCGTAACAGCTTCACTGAAATGAAATTCTTTTTGTTTTCCTTCTACCTTTCTGCGCACCTTTCTTCAATTACTTTTGCTTCTCTTTATCTACATTATTTTATTGATTCATTTATTTATTTTGGAGTCAGGGTTTCACTCTGTCACCCAGGCTGGAGGGCAGTGGCACAAACACGATTCACTGCAGCCTCAAACTCCTGGGCTCAAGCAATACTCCCACCTCAGTCTTCCAAGTAGCTTGGACTACAGGCTTGCTATGTTGCCCAGGCTTGTCCTGAACTTCTGGGTTCAAGCAATCTTCCTGCCTCAGACCCTCAAGCTGCTGGAATTACAGACGTGAGCCACTGCACCTGGTTCTCTATTTTTAAGGTCACTCCTCGACACTTCTCCTTTCTATCTGCACTGTGTCCCCGGATGATTTTATCTAGTCCCTTGGCTTCAAATATTATCTGTGCCGATGACTTACAAATTTATACTACAATCCTGACCTTTTATCTGAATTTCAAACTCATAAGACATCAGTCATCTCAAAATCATTCATTCCAAAAGGAATTCATTCTTTTATTTGACAAATTTTGATTGAGTGCCCATTATGTGCCAATACTATTAAAGGCACAAATAATACAGCAGTAAATAGAACAACATATTTCAACTTAGATATCAAATAGGTAATTCAAATAGAATGCATTAAAAGGGTACTCTTGATTTCTTTAGCCCCCAAATCATGAAAGAAAGGCAATCTATCAGTGTGCTGGGTTATTTACTTCTTTCCCTCAGGTGCACCTGACTTGTTTCTATCATAAGGATTTTGTACTTGTTGCTTCTGCCTAGCATGTTTTTCTGCTAAAACTTTGTAGGGCTACCTATTTCTCATCATTTAGAAATTATCCCAGATATTATTTCCTCCTTTAACCCTAGCTAAAAACCCTCCTCACTCCTAATCACATTTTATCTTCTCACTCCAATTTGTTTTCTTTCATTATTTATATCCTCTATTTGCCAAATAGAAGTTAAACGCTCTCATTTACCACTATAGCCTTATTCTAAGAACAATGACTAACACAAAAAAATTATGCAGACTGTGTATACTATAGAATACTATTTTTAATAAAATATGTACAAGAGCCCAGAAAATGTAATAGAAATAAATGCATGGATGACCTCTTTTTCAAAGTAACAAAGCTAACATTCGGCCAGTTAATTCAAAACGTTTGTTAAAGTATATATACTCCAAAATTTTTATTTTAATGTAAAACATCTAACTGTAAATTTATCCCTAAATATATTAATGTAAAGTCAAGATACTTCCCATGAGTCTGCTAATTGAAATTCCTCTTCTGTTTTGCATAAGCTTCAAACATAATGGTTTATCCATAATTTTCAGCTTCAATTTTGTTAAGTGAAACAAAAATACAAAGATACTTGCAAAGCAATCTATGTGCAGAATACCTTTTAGAGTTGTCTTGTTTACACTTAAATTTTTTTAAAAAATTGCTTTCATTGAGTTTTTCAATATAATCACTTTAGTTTTCATGGACACAATTTTATGTTTGCTCTCTTATCTAATTATATTATGTAATGTTCAATTGAATTAGAAATTAATAAGTATAAGCATAAACATTTTATCAAAGATATACTATTGACCTTTTTAAGAATACCCAAACACGGGGTCAAAATACAAGACAATAACAGAGTAGTCTACTGACGGTGAATAATCAGGCTTCTGTAGATGTCAATCAGTATATTTTAACCAGTGGATAAAGAGCTTTGGTTTCTCACATAAATCAATCAAGATACATAGGTCAAGACAGCTTCTACTGGTTCTTAAGATGGTATTTGTCATTTCTCTTTGTTTGGTGTGTTAGTAAATAGAAAATGCCAATTTTCTTTCACATAATTTTTGTAGTTTACAAATTGTCTACAGTATGTTTCATCCATATAATAAAATTTAAATATTAAATATTAATATGATGTTTTAAAAAGGGAATTTAAGTAACATCTGTATTTGTCTTATTGTGATTTTGATTGTTTAAAATTTTAATTAAAGTAAAATTTAAGTAAGACTTGTAAATCTGGAAAACTATGCATAATTTTTGTCAGTTAAATTTATGTGCAGCTGCCTTAGGAGCTTAGAGAAATTCGTATTTTAAAGGTATTTCACGGTCTCTTTAATTTATCACTTATTCATTTCCCCTTTCCTTTGATAAGGTAAAGAATTTGGAAAGAGGAATAAATATTTAAAGCCTGAGAACGGAGTCTGAGAAGTTGATTTTATAGACAACATTTAGCAAGAGTAATATTTTGCCTGACACCCAGAACCAAAATTCAAATTAACATCTTTTCTCCCAAGGCATTAGTGGTGTGGAGACTCAGGCTGTTCTGGCATGACTTTTGAGAAACAAAGATTCCAAAAAATGCAGTAATTCTTTAACTGGCATTCAACATTCCTTAAATTCTCCGTTTCAGGGTCACTTAGTCAGTGACCATAAAAGTCTGGACTGTTTTTCCCCATTTCTGAAACAAAAAACAGAGCTTTATTGCAGTGAGAAACAATATTCCAACTTCCAACTTTTGGTCAGACCTTTCCTCCTTTACGTATCACCATTATCTCAAGTTCTTCATGCCCTCAATCAGTGCCATCTCCTTCCCAAGCCACCTGCTGTCCCAGATACTCCCATTTCTGTTAAAATCTAGGAGAGGGAGGCGGGAGGGGAACACACGGTAACAAACTGGGAGCCAAGCCCTCTACTGGGAAGAGAGGGCATGCTAGATGTCCAAAGCTCAACTGTACGCAATTTACTTATGCAGAAAATCCTCACATGTATCCCACAACTCTATAAATGAATGAATGAATGAATGAATAAAGGAAGGAAGGAAGGAATGGGGGAATAAATAAAGACATAAGCCTCAGAGTCTTCTCATTCACCTAAGCTGGAAAGCTCGAAGGCTTTTTTTGTCTCCTTATCATCCTTCCCTGTCTCAAAAAGGTCTTCCTATTCAATCATTCCTTTGAGTTCCACATGCTCTGTGCCTGCCCTTTTTACTGCAGGCCTGAATTACAACCTCCTACCAACTACTGGGGTGTATCTTTTGCATCCACACAGAGCCACCGGAAGAGCCTTCCTGGAAGCAGGGTGGAGCAGGAAGAGCAGGTGGAGCAGAAAGAGCAGGAGTTATGACAGAAAGGTATGAATTTTATGCTTCACCTTGTCCTTGGGCAACATTCTAAATATATTTGGGCCTCAGTTCTACAAGCTGTGAAGTGAGAAATAGCACTCATTTTACAGTGCTTTTGAGTATTTGAGTTAGTGGCAAGCATTTCTTTATAGAACTACCACAAATAGCATAGTGCTTAGCAAAGAGTGATAAATGACAAATATTGCTTATATTATATTCTTATTTTCTAAACTCTTTAGTGGCTTTCCATTATCTTTTTCCTGCAAGGGCTTCCTGCTCTCATCTATTCTTATCAAAATGCCATTTTATGTTCATATTTACATTTAAGATGCAGCTTAAGCACTACTTCCCCCAAAATTCCTTTCCCAAACACATCAAACTGTTAAATTCTTACATTGTTTATAGCAGGAGAACCCAGTACTGGGTGATGCTAAAATAATAATTGTAAAAATAATAATAGCAACAATTATTAATTAAACATTATGTCAAAAGATAAAAATGCCAAATTCTTTTGGTATACATTTTCTTGTTCTGAGTAGATTTATCAAGTGGCTGTTTAAAAAAATTTAAGTGGATAAAGCCAACTGTGCATCTTCTCTCTGGTGGCCTTGTATTTTTTTTTTTTTTTTTTTTAACCAAAATTGCTCTCTCCTCCCTTCCTTATACAACAACTGCTTTGTATGTGGATTTATAGCCTGATCTCTCCTCCATTTCTTGGTAGTACCATGGGCTTGAAAGTTACTGGGGGAGGAAGTAGATACACTTGCAAGAGAGTTAAGGAAACTCCTAGGAGAGAAACTATAAGGATCCTAATCCAGAATACCTCTGAGAGGCTGAGGACGCTCCAGAAGAGTCAGATGAGAGAACACAATTTGCAGCTGAAAAGAGTACAGTCTAAACAAGACCTGAGAGGCTTAGAGAAGAAATGGATCTGGAAACCGCCTGTGACTCATGTGAAGCTCCTGACTCAGCTACATGGCGCTGTGGGTAGACTCACAGGTGCTTGTTTGTTGTGTAAAGAACAACATACAATAGGTCATCTACATATGAACAAGTTCCATGCCCTGAGTGCATTTGTAAGTCCAATTTGTTCATAAGCCCCACAAAGTTAGCCTAGGAACCCAACTAACACAATCAGCTAAATAGTACTGTGCCAGCTACATCACTGCTGCTTTCATACTGGCTTCTATATATCCTGGGCTTGAAATAAATATATTGTAGGATATATAGTACTGTAAAGTACACAAAAACACAACCACCTGTAGAGGATGTACACAAGTAACAATGTATACCAGACACATGAACGAACTTATATGATTGGACATGTGAATGCACGTTTGCATCTTTGAAAGTTGGCAACTTGAAGGTTCATATGTAGGGAGCTTAAGGTAACTAAAATGTGGAACAATGGGAGTCCAGGCTAGTTAGTGGGGTACATTAAGGCACTTTGGTTCTAGTAAAAAGTGATCAGACAAGATGTGGGTAGATAACTGGCAAAAATGGTCTTCAATACTCAAGGAAACAGAAGCAAGGGTGGACAGAGATGACTATTTGCTGCATTTTCAGCAGAAATACCAGAATTCCAGGTCTGGCAGTAACTCCAGGACCGTGGTATCATGTTCTAGAATGCTTCAAAACTGGTAGTAGTTATGGAATTCTCCAGCTTGAATGGAGCACATCTGTGTTGAGCAACCTACAATGAAGCCTGTGGTTCCAGCTTGATCAACCTGAAGAAGTGTCTGAGTTTCTTTGACTCATCATAGGAAGGTAGATTTTTTAACCACATCCAGTAAAGAAACTATAAAAGAAGAGAACTATTCTTCCTGTTCATTTGGGCATATAACATTCTCAAGCTGTGTCTTTGTGTGAACTGGAATTTTATCCTAAACGAAAAGTAGGTAAGCTCTCATGTAAACACAATCATTGTCTACATACATTCTTCATTACATGTTAACTTTTAAAAAAATTAAGACTATGCTTCACTTTTCTTACTAAATTGATAATTCTCCAAATGCAGACATCTTGTAATCTATCTATTTATACATATTTTTCTTATCTTCCTCATGATCTAACAGCTTACATTGCATATACTAGGTATTCAATAAATATTTGGAGAATAAATGAACTAATAACAATACATAGGAATTTTTTAATAAAGGATTGATTTGGTACCATTTCAACATCTGTGTCTGTTTAATAACTTTACTTTTCCTTTCTGGCTCAATTTGGTCACAGGGTATTCTGAAGATTAATGAATAAAATATTTATGAGTTCTTTTAGAAAGGCAAATGAAAGATCAACATAATATTTCCTCTTTGCATAATAAAGCAAGAGAATTCCTAATATCCCTTAGGCAAATTCACCCTAAAACTCTTCATTTCATTTTGTCTGAAATATTCTTTTGATTTATTAATGTGGATTTAAAGAGTATTGGCAAAGCATATCTTGGAAATTCATGCATCAGAGTAGATCTTTGACCATTTCTTACACATTTTATATCACGAAACTGCATACATAGGCTAGTTTTAAAATAATTATAATACTTAGATACTGGTTCTATGAGAAAAACAACAGTAATTTTATGTGAAAACTATGAGTCATGTTCATTCATTCACTTAATATCATCCATAGTGTTAAAATAAGCAACCACCTACTCATAGATTAAAAAATAAATAAATTAGTACTTACACAGTTGCATTCCTACTCAGTTGTTGCATTTGTACAAACAGGGTATTAAAAGACTCTTTGAGAATGATGAACTTACTCTGAACAGAAATAGTACTTGCAGTAAAGTGCAGAAATGGCATTTGCCTTTAAGCAAATAGATCCCATTTATGGAGGATCTATTATGTGCCAGATATGATCTATGAGCAGTACAAAGTTATATATTTAATCTTCACAGTGACACTATGACGTAGGCGTTGCTATTTTCATCAAGTAGAGGAGGCAACTGAGGCTTAAAAATGTTAAACTGTTAGCAAAAGTTTACAAAGGAAGTAATAATCAGACTTTGTTTTCAGTAGTTAGGGGATGCTCATTACAAAGTTCTTGCTCTCAGAAGGAAATAGAATAATTTTAAGTCTTCCATGATGGCATTAAAAAACCTAAGCAAAAATCCATCCATTAATTCCGTGCTCAACAAGCCATTTTCCTAACCTTAAAAATAAATGACCTTGCATTGAGAAAATATAAATGGCACATACCATTTTCATAAACTGGTAACTGGACTTAAATAACTGTTAAATAGGGATATATTACTCTAAGCACATTTCAAATCATTGTCACCGGGTTCATTTCTAAAGAAGACAAGTAGATTCAAATTTTAAGCAGATTCTATATAAAAGCTTCTTAAGATTTTTATGTCAATTAGCCATCCAACACACACACACACACACACACACACACACACACACACACACACACACTCCTCTGTATCTATATCTATTACGGTGTGCTATTTATTTGCATACAAGAAATAATATATGATGCTGATATAGTAAATGGATTAATTAAACTATAAGCTCTGTGTCAAATTTAATGCTATATTTATGTCACTAAAGACTTAAAGAGAAGGCAATAAAATAACTTATAATTATAAAAAGCCAGGTAGTTTTTCAACATTTTATATGCTAATTCATTATCCCTTTAGATCCTTAGGCCAACACACTAAAATTGTTTTTATTTGACAAATGAGGCTCAAAGAGATTAAGTAACTTGCATAAAGTAACAGCATTAGATAGTTTTTTTGGAAATGGAATTTAGATGGTGGCTTCTGACCTCTGTTTATGAGTTTAACCTACATTAAAAAAGAAACAAGAGGGTTTAGTAGACCAACTGCCTACCACCTTAGCAAAAACTGGTGTCAAATTCTATCAAGTTCAAAAAGAAGCACTAAATCTGATAACACATCTACAGTAACATTTCTTTGTTTGCTTTCTAGTTCATCATGCCAAATTTTTCCTTTAGATGCTTAAGGATTCTTTTACATTTGCCCCTGAACATAGTTCAGGGATCTTTTTTTAAATATAAGATCTAACTATTCTATGTATCTGCAACTATAAAATGAGAATTATAACTGCCCCATGATGTCATGAGAAAACAAGACAATTACAGCAACAGAATTCAGTAAGCATTAAATACACTTCGCAATTAGGTTATTTTATAGTAGAGGTTATCAAATACAAATAGCAACATTTACTGGTAGCTAGACTCATCGTTTGTATAAAGTCATTGTTTGGGTCAATCTTCTAGGGCTACTATACATCCTAGGGCCCTTAAAATCCATATGCTTTTTATGTGTGCTCTTATTTCTAATAACAGAAGCAGGTAATTTTTTGGAACAATCAGGCAGGAGAATTTCTGCTTTAGTGGAATCGAGAAGTAGGTAATTCAAAAGAAGGATGGAAACATCTACTAAAATATATATTTATATTAAAAATCAAAAGTAAGATTCTTGTGGGTCTTATACATAATATGAATTCCACTGTATGTCAAATTCTTGATTTACTTATGATAGTTTTTAGCATCTCTACTTTTAGATAAAATTCTCCTGAAATTAAGCATGACAAAAAAAAGAGCAATGTGTTCATTATAAATCACAATAGGAAAAATTTTTAAATATTTTTACAGACATATTGAGCCTAAAGTTGATGCATTCTACAGTTAAGTATGTTACGTATAACAAAAATCTGCCAAGATCTTATTCAGATAGTCTCCAATTTACAATGTATCAACCAACGAATTTTTTTACTTCATGAAGGTGTTACAGTGATACACAATCAGCAGAAACTGTACTTCAAGTACCCATACAAACATTCTGCACTTTCAATACGGTATTCAATAAATTACATTAGAAATTCAATACCTTATTATAAAATAAGCATTGGGTTTAATGATTTTGTCCAAATGTAGGCTAATATAAGTGTTCTGAGCATGTTTAAGGTAGATTAGGCTAAGCTATGATGTTCAGTAGGTTAGAATATTAAATACATTTTCACTTACTATATTTTCAACTTATGATGGGTTTACCTGGATTCAACTGTCATAAGTCAAGGGGTATCTGTACATACTTAGTGTCCTGATGCCATATATTAGAAATGCTAATTATTCTATTAATATGTTGGCCATTAACACCATCTTTCTAGTAAATACATACATTTGAGTAGTACATTGCTTATTATTCACAATAGTGCCTGCTATTGTTTGAATGTGTCCCTTCAAAAATTCATGTTGAAACTTCATCCTCAATGCAACTGTCTTCAAAAGTATGGCTTTTGAGAGGCGAAGTCATCATCATCTTATTAAACTCTCATGAATGAGATTAACACCCTTAATAAAGGTCTCCAGGTTGAAGGGAACACTATTTTGCTCTTTGATTTCTTCCACCATATGAGGACACAGCACTCCTCCCGTCCAAAGAATGTAACAATAGGACAGCATCTTTGAAACAGACAACAACCCCCACCAGACACCAATCCTGCCAACACCTTGATCTTGGTCTTCCTGATCTCCAGGTCTGTGAGAAATAAATTTTTGTTCTTTATAAATCACCCAGACTCATGTATTTTGTTATAGCAGTACAAACAACTAAAATACCTAAGAGTACTATGAATTTATATAATAAATAATTAGAATTATATGGATTTATATTATTTATTTTCCCACTTTCAGTTTCTATCATGTATTTTTATATAAAATTATATATAAATGCAAATACTTAGCTAAATATAAAATTTAAACACTATGCTGGGGCCAAGATATTTCGATTTGCCATTTTTTAAAAATATTGTCTTAGGAGGGAGCCAAAACAAACTGCAAAAATTATTAATAAAATAGAATACAGAAAAGCTTATAGTTTTGGTAATAAATATCACCATTCTACTCCATCTCAGTCCATTCCCAAATACAACATATAGCTTAGTTCAGTGTATTTTACTCTGAATGAAAAAAAGTAGCCAAAAAACATATTTTTGTGCATTTTAAAAATAGATATATTTCTTCTGTGATGAGAATATACTATAGTTGTAGCAATAGTCAACCTTCTTTAGCCAGAACTTCTCTGTGGTTCATTATAAGTATTGAGTAATAATATTTCTTGTTATTTGTAAGGCCTCAATTCCATTACTTACTATCTCTTCCATAATAATTTCAACCAGTATTTCATCATGTCTCTATTTTAAATTTCTATATGGCCGCTGTAGAATATTTATAGTTATGTATTAATTAACTGATATGAA
The DNA here is from genome assembly GCA_963574415.1 of Tarsius wallacei. Classification (NCBI taxonomy): domain Eukaryota; kingdom Metazoa; phylum Chordata; class Mammalia; order Primates; family Tarsiidae; genus Tarsius; species Tarsius wallacei. The sequence continues at coordinate 28,972 of CAUYQG010012902.1, read as the reverse complement.
AAAATTTTACCCCAGCTTTATTTCCCATTGTTTCCCAATCCATTCCTTTAATTTAGGACATGGAATATTATGTCATACTTGCTGATAGCTCCATTCTAACCTGAGTGCCTTCTCCAGTGGAAGAATCCATCACTTATTTTCTTGTCCATGTTGTATTGTACTCTGGACCTGCTTTCTCAAGTTTGAGCTTGATGCTTGGTTACTCCTATACCTTTTTTTGCTTGTTTTTCAAGGTCACATTCATTGCTTTTACCAACTCTACCTTGATGTCTCAGTTCAGATGTGGACTGGTAAAACTCAAAATATTGCCAGTTCTCAGACTTTACCCTCTTGTCAGGGTATTGGCCATCATCTCTTTTGGGTGTCCTTGACATTGACTCTCTCTTAAAGGGCCCTCCTTCCCAAACACCACAAATTTCTGTCTAGCTAGATTTCCTCATATCATCTATGATTGGTCATATCCACATGAAACTACGTAGCTGTTGAAGGGACTACCCAAAAATATGCCACCCCAAAATATGCCACTCTGAGAGATCATTTATATATATATGTTTTATATTATTATACATATTTATTTTTATACATAGCTACCTTCTCACTGTTTGCCACCCCAAAAAGCTTAACTTTTTTTCCCTTTGTCTTATCACTTTACTAAAACTATTGTTTTTTGTGAAGATAAAGACTATATATAAGCCTAAGTTCTAACCATTTTTTGAGTTATTCATATCTGAGTTCTCCAGTGTATGCAAGCTACTCACATGAATAAACTTCTGTTTGTTTTTCTCTTTGTTAGTCTGTTTCCCATCGATCCAATTTGCAAGGCCCCAGCCAATGAACAAAACTCAGATGGGTAGAGGAACTCTTAAAGAAAGGGTAATTAATTCATTATTTTGCTACTCTTCTTTGGGTGTTTTAGTGCAATATGAAATAAAGCCATCTTTTTCAAAATGCTTTATCAATTTAAAAAATGGTGAGTTACTCTGATTTGTTGCCTGGAAAATCTTATATTTATATTCCTTTTAACTGAATTGAAGAAAAACAGCTATAATTACTTAAGACAAGCAGATAGCAGGAAAGGTGGGCTGCAGCTCTGAAAGTTTGCCTGGTCATATTTTATTTCTTTATGGTTCTATTTTCACCGATTTTACTAAAAGTAAACCTTATACAGTAGTAAAGTGATCACCTGTGCCTCCTTAGTAGACAAGCTGTGAAATGTATATATGAGATGCTGACCTTTTTATTTAAGATACTCAAGTAAAAAATGAATCACAAAATTTTTGGAATGTGGCCTGTTGTTTAAGGACATAATAGGAGTACTTTCGCATTTAAACACATAAAGACTAACCTCTCTTATAAAATTCTTCTTTCTTTTATAAAAGAGAATGGAAATTACTTTTCTAACTCTCTACACTTTCACTATATAATAAAAAGTGTTTCTAGCCTTTTGCCTTTTAAGGTATTTTTTTAACAAATAATTGAGACTAGCTTAATTACACTTTCCAAATAATTATCTTGATAATAAAGTACAAGTAAGTAAATAAAAAGCTCTCCAGAATGTATTTGGGGAAATGAGAGGGGGTAATTACAATTTGGGGGTAATTACAACACAGATGTAATATGATTAAAATACATTAACACATGCATTTACTGAATCAGACAGTCATTCTTTCATTATGAGTGCCTTCTTTGGACTAGACACTGAATTAGTTACAGGGCTTTTGAGAATGACAAGATCTAGTTCTTGCTTCAAAAGGGAAAGGGATGTGAAACCACCGCCCAAAAAAGCACCAGAGTTAAATTTCAACACAGAGTTCTGCATAAAGTATGTAAATAAAAGACCACATACTAAAATATCTGGAGAACTCAGAGCAAATTAACAGGAAATGTAGCAGATGACCTGAAAATTAGAGTATGTGTAGAAATGACATTCAGATAAAGGCAGGCGGTCCAGACAATGACAAGGTCTTGTGCTGGAATAGGCGATGAGTGACGAGTAATGGTACATCAAGGGTGAGTTGAGGGCCACTTGGTGAAACAGAGAAGACAATTATGAGGCTGTAGAGAAAGAAAGCAGCTGATCACAGAAGGACTTGTAGGCTTGGCAAATGAGCTTAAATTTCATCTAGTAAATAATGAGGAGTCATAGCAAAGTTCTGAAAAGATCATGCCAGAAAGAAGGTGAATGGAGGAAAGATATTTTAGGAGTGGGATTTCAAGGAAGAGACTATTGCAACAGTCGGGGAAAAACCATAACTAAGACATAGCTCCGGGGATGAAAAGAAGAATGCAGTTAAAATACATTGACACAGTAGAACTGACAGTGCTTGATGGCTGTTGAAGAGAAAGAAAATGGAGAAAGCAGTTGGTATCCAAAGTTTAAATTTCTGAAACAATAATCTCCCTATAGCAATCCAAAAGTTATAGCCAACCAATACAGTTATTGTTCATTCATGTAACAAATTTATATTACCAAAGAATATGTATGGTGTTATATATCAGCACAAGAAAAATGGTATTGGTAATTATTAAGCTACTGGATGGATTATAGGTACATTAGAATTAATATGCATAGACATAATAGAATTACTAAGAAGGATTTCTAGGATATGGTTAGACTGTTTAAATTTACCCCGAGGTGTTTGTACCTAATTTTCTTCTTTTGAATTAAAATTGCTGTAAATTCAATAAATCAATAATAAATATAACCGTTGTCAAGTTTTGATTGACACTCTGGTTCAAAAGGTAGATTCTCATCCTATAATAACGGTGCTCAGTGAAGATAGAAAATGTCTTGACAGAGGACTGGGGAAAATGCTCTCTGATTATACAGTAAAGAACAGGGATAATGCTCACTGGAATGTACTTTCACAACTCCAGGAACACGAAAAGATGTGAACACAATACAGAATGCACAATAGAGAAAGGGTGTATGTCTGGAAAGTTTAGAACATTAGTTGGATGGCAGTGTGAGAAAATGAAGAAAAGTGGAATATCATGTGCTTAAAAAAAAAAATTCTCACATGTTAAGAAAGAAAGTTGAGCTTCCTTTCTTTCTTTCTCCTGGACTAGATAAGTTTTGGGTCTTGTTATCAAGTTGAACCAAGCTGGTTTCTTGGTTGGTTTCATATCAAGTGAAAATTATAATTTTTACTGAGCTACCGATGCTTTTTTAAAAAATATGACGACCTAAGACCATACAGGAAGAAACTAGTTTTGAATTCAGGAGAAGAAGTCTTGAATTCAATAGTCGTTTAACTGATAAACAGTTATTACAGGGGTCAATTAAGATGCTAATTCAACTAAAAAAAAAAACCCAGAGACTCTTATGAATTCAATTCACTGCTTCTTTTTATAGCTCAAACACGAAGAAAGAATATTTAAGTCTAAGCACTAAGATCTTACAGAGTGGCAAGTGACAATCATACTGAAATAACAGGTCTTTCTCCAAGCACTAGGATTTTGCTGATAATCCCATTTCTTCATGGGACCACAGAGAAAAAAAAAAGAACAAGAAATATATAAACACTGATATCTAATGAATTGACTGAATGAATGTTGCCAATGCTACAATGCCAAGTTTATAATTCCTTTCTTTTCTAATTAGAATGCTCTTAAATTTCTGATTCCATTCATGGCAGAAATAGTCTATTAATGTTGATTCCTCAACATTTAATGACTTGTGAATATACTTACAATAAAATATTCAATGGAAAAGAAAAAGAATGTGAATGTAAGGCACAGATATGCCAATATTTTAATAAAGAATTCATTGGTTTTATTTTTATAATTAACAGATACTATTTTATAATTAAGAATCAATGTAAGCCGGGCTCGGTGGCTCAGCCTGTAATCCCACGCCTTGGGAGGCTGAGGTGAGTGGATTGCCTGAGCCCGCGGGTTCAAGACTCGCCTGGGCAACTTGGCGAGACCTCATCTCTACAATAAATCAAAAAATTAGCCGGGCGTGGTAGCACATGCCTGTAGTTCCAGCTACTTGGAAGGCTGAGGCGGAAGGATCTCCCGAGCCCAGCCGGTCGAGGCTGCGGTGGCTAGGAGCGGCCACTGCACTCCAGTCTGGGTGACAGAGTGAGACTCCAACTCAAAACAAAACAAAACAAAAAAAAAGAATCAATGTATATAATGAAAATATTTAATGCATATTCCTTATGTTATTTACATAATGTTATATAACAGGTTTTAAATTATATTACCAATTTTCCAGAAGAGAAAATTTGAAAAGATACTTGCACATGCATGTTTATTACAGCGCCACTTATAATAGCAAAAACACGAAACCAACCCTGCTGCCTATTGAAAGTGGACTGGGTAAAGAAAATGTGGTACATATATAATGATGGAATATTATGCATCCATAAAAAGGACAAAATTATGAACTTCACAGCAACTTGGATGGATTTAGAGACCATCACACTCAGTGATCTGTCACAGAAACAAGAAACAGAGTATCAAATGTTCTTTGTTATAAATGGGTCCTGAACATTTATCACAATTTTACAAGAGAGGGATTGGCAATAGTGGGACACTGCCAAGGGAAAGGGATTATATAACATCACTAAAGGTACCTGATCCTAAACCAGGTGAAATGAGGACCAGTTAAAGGTCCAAACTTCACCTGCACATAGACTACTAATGTACATAACCCCGACTTGTACCACACATCTTTATTTAAAAAAAAAAAAAGAAAATAAATAAAGCACACACACAAATCAATCTGCATCTATTTTGGAAGAAACCTTTAGCTTAATAACAAACTTCATGTCTACTTCCAAAATATTTTGTTTCATGTTGTATTTTTAAGCATTATAAAATAAATAGCTGGTACACATTTTTAGATAAGCAATATTACACAAAAAGTGCTCATACAAGTAAACTTATCTTCAGTTCATACATGTAAAGAGCATTGTCATGTAAGTTTTCTAGTGAAATCTTTATACTTTGCAGTAACTCAAATAAAAATATTAAATGAAGGGGTAATTATCCTTCTATGTAAGAGCTTTCCATTTTTTTCCTATTAAGATGCCACTTGAAAAGCATTTCAGAATTATACCAAAGGGAAGGATATTGCACTGAAAATTCTTAAAAAATTCTAAATCCATCATTAACAAGGGGGACCCACAATAAACTCAGAACTTGTTTATAAAAAACTGTGTATTTATTCATACATGTTTAAACTTTAGTCACCTTCAAAGTACTCTTTGTTTGATGCAATACACATATTATGACACTTTCTCGCTGCTCAAAACTGTTTTTGAACTTGTCAATTTTGATGTCTTATAGTATTCCTACTATTTTTTGTTTCACTTCCTCCACATAGGCAAAATGTTTCCCTTTGAAAAATGTTTTCATCAGGGAAACAACAACAACAAAAAGTCACTCAAAGCAAGATCAGGTGAACAGAGAGGATGAGGCAGTGGGGTCATGTCGATTTTGGTCAAAAACTGCTGAATACTCAGAGTGGTGTGGACAGGTATGCTCAAAAATCACTCATGAAGTGGACAAACACATTGAAGGAATCCACCCCCACCCCCCCCCCCCCAATTCACTGAAGTGGAACTCAGCCTCTCACAACAATGCTAGCAGGCACACTGATGCTGATGGGTTTCTAGAACACTTATCCAGTGGGGGAAGCCTGAACTAAAAAAGCCTGCCCTACAAAAAATAATTTGGGGTTTTCTGGGTTCCCCCTCATATATATATATAAAATGCCCAGAATTTTCAGTAAATAGGCTTATTTTCTTATCAGTCCGTTTTTTATTCTAAGATTTTTTCACTCCAGGGAAATCATCAACAGGTTCAACAGGGCAGAACAGAGGAAGACTGAACTCATGGCTAGAAAGATAGAACCCAAACATATATTTTTCCTAAAACTTCATCCCCTTTTCTATATTCTACAAGTTAATTCTCTCCAAGAGCCTCCACTTTTCTAGACAAGAAATTAATACGTCCTCCCTTGTATTTACTTGTTTTTCAATTGTTTATGTAGGTTACCACAAGTTGAGGAGTACTTTGTTTCAGGGGATGACATATTGAGTCATAGAAGGACTCATTTACGGATACAGAAAGTACCAAAATAATTGAATATTTTTATTATTCTGATATATAAAAAGGCACACTAATCCTTGGACACATCATTGGAAGTCTTAGAGCATAAAAGTGTTAAGATGTCCTGATGTCTATTGATTAACTTTCCTAAAACCATTCAATAATAATATTGAACAATAAATAATAAGAATTCATCCTGAAATCAAAGAATTATAAACAGAACTAGAAAAAATATATGGAAAAATATATATACATACTTATAATAACAGTTTAAAGACTAGCATACATTTTAATCTTTAAAAATTAACATTGTTTTAAGTTTCAAAAGTTTGAGTCACCATCTTCAAACTGGTAATAAAATAGGATACTTGCAATTTTTTCTAAGTTGCATTTTAAGTCAGGCTTTTTTTGAATTAAAATGTTTTCATTTTTAAGTTATTTAGGTATTTTTCTCCCAAAAAGACACCTGTCAAATATATCTTAAGTTAAAACTAACCACTAGAAGGAGTCAAATATCTTTTTTTATGCAAAGGAGTAAAATTTCCCTCATATTGTTTAAAAATTAATGAAGATATAAAATATTGTAAAATTGTAGTAGGCTATTTTTCTCACTAAAAGAAGACAAATATCTTTTTTTGCATCAGAAAGCTGAATTTTTTAGGCTAACCATTTTTTTCTTTATAATCTCTATGAAGGAACTCAATTTGTGTTATTAAATCTTCTATGAGAAAACAAATCATCTTTTATCCTGCTACAATATCAAAAACATGCTTTGAAACCCCAGTGTAGCAATTAGTAGAAAAATTACAATTATAATAGAGAAAGCTTTTCCCCATGTATATTTATGTTTATAAAGTCTCCATTAAGACTAATACTCATTAAAAGGAGGTGGTAATGACCTATAGAATGTAACTATTGCCCAAGTCCTGAGCTACTTCCTAAATTGTAGTCATAATTTGGTCAGTAGAAAATGGATTTAATCAGGATACATCAGTTATTCATAATTTGTTTAAATAGAAAAGTATATATCTACCTGGTCTGATAAGGTAGTCACTAGCTAAATTTGGCTACTGAGCAAATGTGACTAGCTTGAATTAAAATATACGCACGGTGTCAAAAACACATCAACTTTCAAAGACTTAGTAGAATAGGAGAATGCAAAATATCTGTCATAATTTTATACTGATAACCTACTTTTAAAGTATTTGTATATAGTGGCTTAAATAAAACAAATTAATAACATTTTTGTGCCTGTCTTCTAGGGTTTTTTTTTAATATTCTATAAGAAAACTTGTATAGAGACACATACGTATGTGTCTTGCCACTAAATTTTTATAGGCAGCATTGGTATAAAAAACTAATTTCACAGTTTAGACATTAAGGCAGTTAATAAGTTTAAGCTAAAATTTAAAAATGGCAAGCATGATTATTGATTTGTTGTGAGTCTTAAAAAGTAAGGGAGTTCAGGAGATATTTGTGTGTGATATAAGCCATACATCTAACACCGGATATCAGAAACCATCATGATGAAGAGTATTCAGATGTTGGTAGGTAAAATCGGAAGGATAACTATCAAATGAGTGTCTTCAGTCTCTAATTTCTCCTCTATATGGCACTAATTAACTTTAGAGAAATTCCACAGTGTAGTACCCTAGTGATAGTTGCAATGCCTTTTGAGATATTTGATGAAAGTATAAATTAGTCATACAAAATTGATTTAGAAAATTGTTAACAGAATTATTTGCACAGTAGCTCTGATATTATGACTTTAATATCAAATCATTAAACTAAAGTTTGGACCCAGAGAATCTAGTATTTAAGCAATACTATTTAGAAACACATGAACTAATCTTTAAGTGGGTATTCATACCGTCATAAATCCATCCAGCAAACCTGAATCGGGTTTCGGAGGTGCCTGCAACCGTTCCATCGACCACTTTTCAATGATGGAGGAGACTTGAGTATTTTCTGTATTTAATATTCTGAACCCTGTCATATTAACGCCACTATATCGGTAGGGCTCTACATCAAGAGCGAAGAGGTCCTGAAAGACAAATATCATTGTATTATAACAGAGTATATTCACAGGCATGTATTTTATTGAGACAATCATTTAATCTTGCTTCGCTTAGGTCACTTAACGCCTTTGTGCCTCAAGTGATGTTAAACATCACAATTCACCAAGATTCAAATAGACTGCTCTCATGCTTCAGTAATGCAAATATATATGTTCCATATGTAAATAGGTATGTATATACCATATTTTAAATTCAACAATGAAACAATAACCTCCTCTATAACTTATGATTAAGATTGACATTATCTTTCTTCTCCATATTAAGGATAGCTTGCCTCTACATTTTATGCATTAATATTTTACTTTAAACTGAGTTATTTTTGCTATGCCCTGCTACCTTGGCTGGTTACTGCCACGTTTGGGTTTTGTTTTGTCAATTATTTTTAAATTTATTAGTTTTTTGCTTTTAAAAAGCAGGTCATAATATATGGTATCAAACTAATGACAATGATATGAAAGCTGCAGAAAATAAATTAAGAACGGCCTTTTGGGTTAAGGAAACTTGGCGGGTTTTTTTGTCTCATGTCCTACGTACTAAATTTACCATAACAACCATTTTATTTCTGTTGCCCATTTCAGTCTGCATATGAAGAGGAACCCCCCCAAACAGAATTTATTTCTAAAAAATTGTGCATTTATTCCTGCAAGTTTAAACTTCTGTTACCTTCAAAGTACTCTCTGCCTGATGCAGTACAGTTAGCATGACACTTTTCCACTGCTCAAAACAGTTTTGGAACTCATCATTTTTGATGTCTTTTAATGCTTCTGCCATTTCTTGTTTCACCTCTTCCACACTGGGAAAATGTTTCTATTTGAGAACTTTTGTCAATTGGAAACAAAAAGTCACTCAGGGCGAGACCCGGTGAATTAGGAAGGGCATTGCACTGGGGGTCATGCCATTTTTTGTCAAAAACTGCTAGACACTCAGCACAGTGTAGGCAGATGTGTTGTCATGGTGGAAAAACCAGTCACCTGTTTGCCACAACATGGGACGTTTCTTCCACAAATCATGACGCAAACTTCTCAAAACTTCCAGATAAAATCTTTGGTTGACTGTTTGATTGGGAGGAAAAAATGTCATGTGTCCAACAAGGGGCCCACCCTAAAAAAGATAATTCCAGGCTTTTGGGGGTCCCTCGTATAGTGGTTGCTCTTTCTCTGTCTTTTAGTTTTTCCAGAAATATAAAGCAAATCTATCCTATGCATTGGATGTCGCCATAAGAACGTGCCGCATGTGGGACTTTTGCCTTCTTTCTTGTTGACACAGCTAATCCTCAGATCTTGTGGGCATTATTGATAACCAAGGCATGATGAATGTCTTTGGTCCTGTGCACAGCTTGCTTAAGACTCATGCAGCTACACAGGCTAAATAGCAGGAATAAAACTCAGTGCACAGCAGTCAGCTAGCGTTGGCTTGAGCTGTGTTCTGTACTGTGAAAAATAGAAGGGATTTTTAAATTTTTATTTTTAAATGTTTACAACCTAGCCAAAAGGTAAGGTACATTCAAGGAATAAATAAATAATGTATGGCAATATATGCTAAGGGGTTAAAGAATAAAAATGGTTAGTGCAATGGGAGTCTGAAGCAAGGCAGAGGACTTTCAATTTTATGGTCAGAAAAAAAAAACTTCACAGAATAGATGGGTTTGAGCTGTGATAGGGCTTAGAATATTCTACCCAAAATATGACATCTTGGCATACTGAGTGTATTTCACTGAAGGAAATTGAGAAAACCACAGAAGAAGGAAGGTCATTTTCTGACCTTCTCCCACCTTTCTCTCCTGATTTGGGTCATAAAGTATTCCTTGACCTATCACCATTGAAAGGAGGTGATAAGACTACTTCAGAGGGATCCTGCCCTATACTAGGAGACTCGAAAGAATCTAAACAGCCTGACCTTGCTAAGTTTCCCACAGTTAATTGCCATTAGATCATACCCCTTCTTATGAAATCATTTTCTACATAATTGTCCACTCTTCATCAAACCAAAGTATAAAAATAGACAGATTTTCCTGTTTCTGTGAATCTTCATTATTGAAGGCTGTTTCAGATAAAATGTATATTAAATAATAAATTCAAATTGTATTAATATTAAATAAACCTATATGCTCTTTTTCTTGTTCACCTGTTTTTTATTATAGGGGTCAAGGCATGAACCTCATAATGAGTGAGCAAAATAAATATTTTCTCCCTTACTCCTGCCATTAAAGACTCATCAGCTACTGTCAGGCAAAAAGAGCATTCCAAGTATAAAAAAAGACACAAAAACTGGAAGACATAAAACCTATTCAGGAGACTTATCGGCATGGTTTGGTTAGGAAAGAGAATTTATAAAGGAGAATAGCACCAAAAGAAAACGGAAAAGTTGGAATCAAAGTATAAAAAGCCTTCATTTATAGGCTGAGTTCTACCTATCCTAAACTAGTTGCTTCCTTTCTTTTACTATTCAAGAGATCCTTTTGACATCTCCAAAATCTTACAGTTATGTGCAGCTGAGTTGAAACAGCATTGAAATACGTGTTGCTGAGGAGAGAAGGCTCTTATTCCCATTTCACCTGCCTAAAACTAAGGTTCTCACAAGCTGCAAAAAGTCATCTTGTAGGCAGTCATATAAAGATACAGCAGAGTCAGCCTCACTATCAGTAAAATACAACATCCCACATGAAGAATCTCCACTGGAAGAAAGAGCTGCCATCACAGAAAGCTATTGCAATCAATTAACTTTTAGGAATTTCATCTGGTAGCTTAGCTTCAAGCAAGGAGACTAACTGGAAATTTTTGAGTTAATGGAAAGATTAATGGTTACACTGGCCATCGTGGGAATGGAGAAGGTAGATGCTGGAGGCATTACCAAGGAAATATCAGCAGAATTTTGTTGGTAATACAGGAGTCAGAGAAAACAGAAATTTTTAAGAAAATCAGAAGAAGGGTCAATGTAGAGGATAATACCTTAAGGTTTAGATATTTTGCAATTATATCAATGCCACAACAATTAGAACTGTTCTGCAGTGGTACAAAATATTATCCAATATTTAGAATTACAGGAAGCATAATATGCAGAATACTACAGACAAACACTTAGACCTCATTTGAACAGAAGTGGTAATTGAAGCTCTAAATATAAACCCATTCTGAAGAAAACAATTTAAAAGAAAATAAGAATATATAAGATGGAAGTGCAAACTTGGAAATGCTCTCATATTTTAAGGATGGGCAAGAAAGAATCAGTGAAAGAGACAGAGAGCTGTTTCATACAGAAAAAAATAAAAAAACAAAAACAAAAACAAAATAATGTATTGAAAAGGAAATAGAGCTAATATTACATAGGTTTGATAAAAGGTTAAAGTCAGATTTTCATACATAAGAAAAAATTGTTTGGTATATATGTGAAAATATAAAGGTAAGAATCAATTTGTTAATTGCAAATTAAGGCATATTGACCTTTAAAAAATCCAACTAAACATAGTCAAATGAGTTAGAAAATTTAACTGACTGAAAGGGCAGCTTCAATAAACCTTATTTTTAAAAAGTGAAGAGCGCTAACATAAGAATTTGTGCTTTTCTAAAACATTGATTTCTAAGCAATTTAATTTTAAAATCTATTATGTTCTGAAAATTCTCTAAATCAACATAAAAATGAGACACATAATATTTCAAATTGATATCCGAAATTATATTATTTGAAAATCATCACCTATCCACCAAGAGTTAATAGTCCTCTCTGATGGTTTTTTCCGAATTTTATCAAAATAAAATAAAGTATAATTACAAATGTGTCACTTCTTATATTACTTTCCCTCACTCAAAAACTCCTTTTTCATCCAAAAAGTCAAAATAATAAAAAGTTGAGGATTATCTTTATGTTTCAATAAATTACTTACCAGAGTAGTAAAAATATAATGATAGTATTCTGTCATCATTCCCATCGCTAAAGCCTAAGAAATAAGAAAATACAAATAATATAAAAATATAACTGAAGGTACGCATAATACATTAGGTCAATAAGACAACTGAGAACAAAATAGTAGGATGTGATGAAGAATCAACCTACAATATTCATGTAACATCAAAATTAACTTAAACGAAATCTTTTCCCAGTAGTTAAAAAAGATTAGCGGTTACTGAAGGAATTTCTTAACCAATTCTCTAGATAGAAAAGTTATTAGTTGAATGTTTGCAATTGTAAAGCTTATGGCTTTACACATTAAAGAAGGCATTAAATTTGACACAGAACCTGAAATTAGCACATCTAAGTTTGTTATATTTGTTATATCTTCACTACAAACTCCCCAATGAGCAACACCATTTTATTTTATGAACAATATTGCTCAATTAGGAAAAAGGTGCTGCAAAATAGAATGCCATAGGCATTTTTAAAAAAACATTTTAGAGATATTTCCTTAGCATTAATGAAGGAACGATAAATCACTATTGCTTTTGAAAGAGGAGAGATAATTAAATAAATCTTTGTTGTTATTAATAAACCAGTTGCAAATTATGTTTTACTTCACTCTTCTGCAGACCTCATTAATTTTAGACTGCCAATCTTAAAACAAGAATTAGAATTTTTAGTGATAAGAATTTGTAGTGATAATGTATTTTTCCTCTGAAAATAGAAAGTTTTGAAATAACTGCTTGTCCATAATCAGCAGTTGACAATGATAATGGAAAAACAATGCATTCTGAACTGAATTAAGAGTTCACAGTAGGAACCAATTATTCTCAGGTGCATCCAATAGTCTTCCACAACCCACGGCCCCAGCTACATCTTGTGAATCCTACAGAGAAGCATCATGCTCACAGGTCGGTATTAGTGAATTAGCTAGAATAAAATTTGAAGTGCTACAAAATGAGCTGTTCAACTGAGAAGGAAAAGGTATTTGTGGAAAAGTGTGGAACATATAAAATGTATAAAGAAGGGAGAAACATTGGTTAATGAAAGGGGGTATCAAAGGACTGAGCAGAGGAAGGGCATTTAAGAATCAAATTACCAAGGAATACTCTTGAATGGATAATTGTTATGTAAGCAAGTAACACTCAGATAAAATTCAATTTAAGAAAAGTAAGACAGAATTTGCCTTATTAAATAAAAATGTTTAAGATTATCTTTGGGGAAGGTATTCATAGCTCCTGATGGATATGTGCAGAAGGCTTCCTATATCCAGAACCACTCAATGAAGGCTCAGTTTTGTCTTTGCCAATGTGTTTTTAGTTTATCAATTCAGTAGGTACAGAAACAGAAATGAAGATAATTGAAAGAAATCGTGATTCACACGTATAACTATAAATAACACTTATATAATACCTAAAATGTGTTAGGTACTATTCTAAGCACATTACATATTTAAGTCTCACAAAAAAAAACAAAAAACAACAAAAAAAAAACCTATGAAGTAGGTCCTATTCTTACATTCATTTTACAGGTGTCAAAACTAGGACATGATAAGAATAAGTAAATTGTCCCACCATGTAAGACCATGAGTTAATATGGAGTCAAGTCTTTAACTCTTGGAGTTTGGATTAGAACATGGTCCATGTCACTTTATAAAATGATACATTTGATATTCCCAGAGATGTGGACAATGTTAGAATCGACCCATTCTAAGATATTTATCTGTTTCCTTTTTGATAATTGGAAAAAATGAGAATCTCAGGCAAGTGCATAAAATTGTGACTTGGTGGTAGAGGTAGGAGGGAGTTGAGAGGGTGGGGGAGAGGGTGATTTGCTTCTCATGTGTGTATTTGTACGGCTAAAGGTTTCTTCTTTATCACATTAAGAATAAATTTTTAAGGAATAACGGTGGTCTGTGGCTTTCATTCACTTCACAGCCTTTGATTTTGAAAAAATGAATGGGCTATGATGTATGATCTAGAAAAAGCTAGGAGTAGAAATAGGAGACGCGAGTTAATTTTTATTTAATTAACTACACTATAACCTTACAAAAATAAACAATAGGAATATTCTCTTAAAAAATTAGTTAATAATTGCCATTGGTTTTTTTGAAAATTCACTCTGGACCTTCTTTTAATTATAGCATGTCTTTCTGCTACTTTTAAATGAATTGTACGCACACCTCAAATCACATTAAAGAGAATAAAGTCAGTAGCATTTTATGTATAAATAACATAAAAATGGCCTCGGCCAAGCATGGTGGCTAACACCTATAAACCCAACACTTTGGGAAGCTGAGGTGAGAGGACTGCCTGAGCCCGTGGGTTCGAGATCAGCCTGGGCAACTTCGCAAGACCTCATCTCTTAAAAAAAAAATTGGTGGGCGTTGTGGCGCATGTCTGTTGTTCCAGCTATTTGTAAGGCTGAGGTGGAAGGATTGCCTGAGCCCAGCTGGTCAAGGCTGCAGTGGCCGTGAGCATGCCACTGCACTCCAGCTTAGGCAACAGATTGATACACCAGCTCAAAATTAAAATTAAAAAATTAAAAAATAAAAATGGCCTCAATGGAAAACTGGTTGTTATATCATCTCATGTAAAAGAAATATCACAGACTAATTTTTCTAAAATCAAAATATTATTGGAAAGCCAACATTAAGCTGATGGTATAGTGTTAACAATGGCGTGTGCCAAAAAAACACATGCAGATATCTAGGCATATATTTGCAATCAGTTTATTCTTCAGGTTAGATCCAGAAATTACAATGCTTAAGGTTAAACAATGGAGGGAGGGAGCTCTAGACATATTTCTTCAATTTTTATTTTATTTTATTTCTTGCTGCTATGGGAGTCTATTTGCATCTGCACTTATATTTTTCCAGGCTAAAAGGTTTTATTTCACACTCTCTGATCTAAACTTTGAAGTTCTTGATTACTAGTTTTTCCCTGTGATAACATGTCTCTGTGAGGTTTTACATCAGAGCATCTTGACTTTGCCCTGGGGTACTCTCTTTGATAAATCTGGATGGAGGTGAAATCATCTGCTACTGAGGCAGGCACACCAATGAGTGCACTCGACTTGCCTCAGAGGAAATTAGTCAGCCTCCAGCTCCTCGCTTTTAAAGCTTTCAGGCAGGAACGTTTCAAATTCACTGTGACTCAACATTTAGTAAAAGCTCAGTTCGTTTAAATAAATAAGTTAAATAAATTAAACACACAAACCCAATTAGGGCCACCTCTTTTTCTGAGTACGCCTAATATTCATCTTTGGATGAAGCCAGACAAGCTGAAAGCTCAGCTATTTCTGCTCTTCAACTTTTATACCATGTCTTGGGAGCTCCAACATCACCCAATGTTGAGGAATCTCAGAAAAAATTTATAAGTCATAAAATTGATCCCTATTAAATGTACTGCATTTACTAGAAGGAAGCTATTTACTTTTTTTTTTCTTGAATTGGTTTCTAGGTTAACTAGGAAATCTGAATGAAACATAAATGCTCTCTGGGACCATGCAAGTTAAAATTAATACCAGCATACATGTGGTCTGTCAGTGGTATAGGAACTCAGAATATGCATTTTATGTAATAATGTCACTCTGAACATTTTAACTTTTATATTCTCATATTACTTTTGCTCTAATTTTTCACCTGGGAAACTTGTTAAACTTATGTATTTTTTTGTGGCATATATTTAAATATTATCTTAGTTCTGTTTTCATTTTCCAAACAGAGCAGATTACACATAAGAAAACAAGTATAGAATAATGAGTAAATCCAATACAATGCAGAATACAAATTCTGTTATTAAAGGTGATGGGTACTCTCATCTTCCAGACAGCAAAATAAGTCAGTTTACTCAGTTCTTTAGAGAAAAGACAACAGATCATTTACATACTTGTTAAAAGCATGGAGAAAGCAGATTAAAGCTCTGTCACCAAAGTAGAAAGCTACTTACTCCAGAAATAAAGAAAAATATTTCCTTTCCAAGTCTGCACATTCTAAATGTGATAAAAAATTTTCTGGGAATTCTATGAAAAATAAATCCTGACTCTGGATTTCAGTGGCTATTTTATTGCATCATTTTATTCATTACCAAAGAAGAAAAACACTCATATGCTTTATAACCCAAATATAAAACTAGAGCAATTTTCCAAACCTAATTAAATATTTTACTGTTAAAACCAACATTTATACTGGCATATTGGACAAGCATATGCTTAATAAACTTACCATGCTATAACAGGTATTTACTATTGGTAGTTATGTTTAATGGAATCTAATTTGACATCTGAATCTATAAAACTTTCCCACAGATATATTTTATCCTATATATGAGAGGTTTCAAAACAGTTGGCTAGACCCAAGCTATCATGATATCAGCCCAATGTGCATAAAAGAGCTTAAAAAAAATCCAATGATTTGTATTCAATTCTGGGCTCCACTACCATAGTAAGGCTTTGACTTAGCCATTTAATCCCTAATTTCAGTATGCTTACCTGTAAGATACAGACTAATAATTATTTGTTTTCCAGTTTGCTGTTAGGTCTGAATAACAATCTAATCCTAAGTAGTTTTACAGCTACAAGTTGTTTTATTTGATTAATTAGAGGTTTTGCTTTTTATATTTGGCAGTAATGCTTTATTCTGGAATGAACACTTGTTAACGACATGAGGTTAGATATGAAGCCCTCTGCTATTTTCTTCCTGCTTGACAGTAGTTAAGTTACTCAATCATTCTGGGACTCAGTTTCTTTGTAAAATTATTCAGTACTCCTTTTTGTTGTGGTAATGATGAAGTAAGATCAACTATATGATGTCATAGTATCAAGATCAACTATATGATGTGTCTTATAGTAGCTACTGGGTGGGTAGCAAGCTTATTACGTATTTTTTTCCTACTGGTTGATTATGATGCATGAGTTGCTCCATCATTGATTCTTAGTTTCTTCCTTTATTTCGGTACAAAACAAAAATAACTATCTCATTAATCAACAATCTCATCAACAAACAGCATTGCAGACATTTGAAAAAACACCAAATCTTCAATCTGTTTTGAAGATCGTCAATATTTGTATTACTTTTATGACAACTGTCAGACTTTTTACTATAAATTTACATCAAGGCAATTTCTCTGATTTTTAAAAATTGATTGTATATCAATAACATTTTGGCTTAAAAATATATTATACAAGTGCAAGTTTATGAAGAAACAAAGAATTTAAGTAATTTCAAGATTACCTGTTTCAAAATGCCTGCTGCCATTTCATGGCTACAATCAAATATCACGTGGAACTCCTTGCCTCTTTTCATTTCTTTTAGTAAGGGTTTTGCATCCTTTGTATCAGCAGGTAGTTGGCGAATTTTAAGTCGAAGATTGTACCTTGATGGAGCTTTGATGAGCTCTTGCAAACGAATGAGACCTTTAATTAAAATGAAAAAAAAAAGAATATTAGAGATAAAATAGTGTAACCCATAGAATCACAAAACACTTATTACAATGCATGATTTTCTTGACCTTGTATAAATGCATTTAATGGTGTAACCATTGAAATTTCTGCTTCAACAGAATTCCAGATCCCCTGTTATTTTTGTTAAAATAATTATTTCTCAAATTTTAATATATTTTTTAAAATTATGAAATAAATGCATGACTAAAAGTTAATATAAATAATTTAAATATATACAAGTATTAGAGTAAAATAGTCTCCCCGCACACCCCGACTCAACTCCCCTGTGGGTTCTCGTAATGGCTTGAAGTATTGTTCTTACATACTCTTTCTGTGCATTTATACATGTAGTTTTGTTTTGTAATTTACATTAATAAATGTTTTGTGACAATGTCTTAGAGTCCTTGTAAATCAGTGATTACAGTTCTAGTTTGTATTTAATGAACACTGTTTTATCATGCACATAATTTATGAAACTATTGCCTATTATTAGAAACTCTGGTTACTTTTTTTTTCTTCACTTACAACTAATCCTCTGGTGAATAATCTGAAAACGCAATCTGGTGTCTATGTAAAAGTGAAGCAACTTTCCTTAATAAAATAGGTTTAGATACTTCAAACCACAATTAAATACTTTAAGAACTAAAACTAGCACTTTTTTCTAAATATAAAATTAACTTCAAAAGTAAATATAACTGTACACATTAGAAAAACAAACATTCTTCCAGAGAAGTAGCTCTTGATTATGTTTTAAAATATATCAAATTCATGAATATACTTTCAGTAGGTCATATAGCTGTGAGGTATTTTAAAATAACAGACTATCGAATGTATTCCTTTATGCAATCTCAAGTAATGAAACTTATTTAAGAACTGATAAAGATCTCTATATAAAAGAGTGTGAAAAGCAAAAAGGGACCATCCAATTTTAGTGTAGCTTGGATCAAATTAAGCAGTTTCCTTTTTCCTTCTATTTGTTCTTGTTTATCTTTTTCATCTCATCTCTGTATTTTTCTCTCTATATTTCTAACTTATCTAAAAAACTACCTTCATCAATATTAGTATGACAAACAATAATAAAGCAAAATATTTTTAAATAACTAAACTGGAATTCTCTCTGTCTCTCTCATGTGCATGCTCACACTCTCTCTGAAAATATATGCATGTGTATATGTTACTTTGCTTTATTTGGAAACAAATAAAAATGCATCTTATTAGGACTAAAAATCTACTGTGTATCAAAATTACACATGAGATCTTTTTTTTTTTTTTTTTTTGAGTTGGAGTCTCACTCTGTCGCCCAGACTGGAGTGCAGTGGCCGCTCCCGGCCACCGCAGCCTCGACCTGCTGTGCTCCGGTCATCCTTCCACCTCAGCCTTCCAAGTGGCTGGAACTACAGGCGCGCGCCACCACGTCCGGCTGATTTTTTTTTTTTTTAATTTATTGTAGAGATGAGGTTTTGCCTGCCCAGGCGGGTCTCGAACCTGCGGGCTCAGGCAATCCACTCACCTCAGCCTCCCAAGGCGCGGGATTACAGGCTGAGCCACCGAGCCCGACCACATGAGATCTTGAGAATGAAAATCTTACTAAGAATTTCTATTCAATTTTTAAATAAACAATAGATTCATATATGTAATATCATGTGCATATCTGTGGCAAAGTCAGTAATAAAACTAACAACAAATTTGCAATATTTGTATCCTCAAAGAAGACATACATTAAAAACTATGTGACTTCATCAACAGAGAGAGGAGACAACCTACCACCAAAAGGGAGAAAATATTTTTAAACTAGACATCCGAGAATGAGTTAATATCCAGAATATATAAGGAACTCAAACAACTCAATAACAGAAAAGCAAATGACCCAATTTTTAAAAAATGGACAAAAGGACTACAATGACATTTTACAAAAGAAGACATACAAATGGCAACAGGTGTATTTTTAAAAATGTTCGGTGTCACTTATCATCAGGGAAATGCATATTAATACCACAATGAGATACTACCACACTGCAATTAGGGTGACTATTACAAAAAGACATAAAATAACAGTGTTGGTGAGGATGCAAAGGAAAGAGAACACTTACACACTGTTGGTGGAAATGCAAATTTGTATAGACGTTATGGAAATCATTATAAAGGTTCCTTGCAAAATGTAAAATAGAACTAGCATATGCTCCAATAATTTCACTACTGGATATATACCCAAAGGAAATAAGATCCGTATGTTAAATCGATAACTTTACTTCTATGTTCATTGTAGCACTATTCACAATAGCCAAGATATGATATCAACCTAAGTAACTAACAACAAGTAAATGGATAAAGAAAATGTGATGTGTATATACAACAGAATACTATTCAGCCATAAAAAATAAAATGTTATCACTTGCAACAACATGGATAAAAACTAAAGGACATTATATTAAGTGAAATAAGCCAGACACAGAAAGACAAATATGGCATATTCTCACTCATATAAAGAATTTTAAAATGTGATCTCATAGTAGTGAATAGAACAGTAGTTATCAGAGACTAGAGAGCAAAGGAAGAGGGAGACAGAGAGAGGACAGTCAACAGATACGTTACAGTTAGAAAAGAAAAATAAATGCTGGTGTCCTATTGAACAGAAGGGTGACGATTGTCCACAATAAGCTTATATATATATATCTTAAAAATACTTAGAGGAGAGAAATTTGTGTGTTCTTACCATAAAAAAGGATAGATGACTGAGGTGATAGATATGCTAATTGTTCTGATTTGATCATTACACAATGTATACAGTATCAAAATGTTACATTACATTGTACCCCATAGATATGTACAATTATTATGAATCAATTTAAAAGGCAAAAATATGTGAATTCACAAATATACTTAGCATATTTTGCTTTACAAAACCTTGTCCCATAAAATTTGCTTCATTGTAAGTTATTTTAGAATTTTGTCATTTAAAATTCTACAAATGACAGCTACATAAATGGAACAGTATAATACTTTGATCACATTTTGTTTTACAAATTTAAATATTTAATAACTATAGTAAAATAAATACTACATAATTAATTGATGTTAAATGTACCTGTTAAACATACTACAATTCATTCTAGGGAATTAACAAGTATTTAATGAGTACAGGTGTTAAAAATGAGTTGTACAAAGGGGAAAATAAATAGTTGTACTTATAACACCTGCTTAATCATAGTAGAGTTTGACATTAGGTTCGGCTTCCTCCCAAACATATATAGAAACTACAGATTTATTTGCACATGGGAGTCCTCTGTTACTGAATTAGAATAAATTCTAAAACTTAGTATTATTGTTTAACTACTTTTTTTTGAGACAGGGTTTCACTCAGTCACCCAGGCTGGAGCGCAGTGGCATGATCACAACTCAATGCAGCCTCAACTTTCTGAGCTCAGGTGATCCTTCTACCTCAGCCCTCTGAGGTAGCTGGGACTACAGGGGCATACCACCATGCCCAGCTAATTTTGTATATTTTCTGTAGAGATGATGCCTCGCTGTGTTACCTACGCTGGTCTCGAATTTCTAGGCTTATGCAATCCTCCCACCTTGGCCTCCCAAAATGCTGGGATTACAATTGTGTGCCACCATGTCTAGCTAATTATTATTATTATTTTTTTTTAGGGAGGAAGTCTACTATATTGCCTAGGCTGATCTCAAATTTCTAGGCTCATGCAATCCACCCTCCTCAACTTCCAAAAGTGCTGGGATTATAGGCATGAGCCACTATGCCTAGCCTTGATTAACTGCTTTTTATAAATAAACCTGAGTATCCTTGCTGTAATGCAGTTGGTTCCCAAACCTTGGAATATATGCCAGAAATCTGTGAAGCTGATTACAATTAAAGCAAATAATTCAGAACCTTTGGGGACAGTCCTCATGCATTTATATTTTGAACAATCTTCCGAGGTGATTTTCCTGATTATAAAAATATAAGACCAAGGATAGGCCTGGTTTCAGGTACGTGTCATATGATATCAGTCTTTGAACCACTTTGGCACAACAGTCATACAGGATAGTAACTATATCATACTAACTAGTAGCATAAGATAAGAAAATAATTTATTCCTAACTTCATTAAAAAATTAGCCCCAAAACTATAAATACAACTAATTGTAGGAAAAAGAAAAAAAATTCATTTACTCATGAACGTAACAAAAGTGTAGTAAATTCTTACTGTAAGTCAAGCATTGTACTAAAAATTGTGTATACCAATACAGATAAATTTAGACAAAGTTGCTGACCATATGACATTAAAGATATACTGAACAAAGTTTATTATGTAAGCAATTACAAATGAAGAGTGGTAAATATTTTGAAAGTACAGGTTGTTGAGAAATCATACTACAGGGTCATCTAACTCAGCAAGGGAGGATTCAGGGAAATTATTCCAAAGTAGGTGACATCTAAGTTAATAGCAGAATAAAAAAGAGAAAGAGTATACAGTTTGGATAGAAGAAACAATTTTTATATACTGGCATGGAGGTTAAGAGATCAGGACGGAGTCGTAAGAAGCAAGAAAGAACTGGTGACAAGTGCAATTCGAGACACAGGCATAGAGCTTCTCAAAAAACCCTCGTAACTTAGTTTAGAGTTGAGGCTTCAAAGTATGAGCTGAGAAAAACGCCCGCCTGAAATATGCATTTCAAAAGAATCACTCAGATTATGAAGGACAGACCAGAAGAGCCCAAATTAGGGAAATAATAAGTTGAAAGATATTTGTAATAATGAAGGAAAGGTAAGATGTGTATTCAGGGCAAGGGAGAAGGGAGAGTAAAAAAGTAGATGAAATACTGAGATATTTATGAAAAGAGATTGAGAGTATTTGGCAAGAAAGACAGCTGAGTCAGGCAAGTTTCCTCAGATTTCTGGCTTGAGCAACTGGTAGGAGAGGATGCTTTTATTGAGTGTGAAATCATGGAAGGATCACTCTAATTGATTCAAAATGAAGGGAGTGGTTAGCCATGTGAAAGGTTGCTTTCAGATAAAGAAATATCAATAAATACTTTTTTAAAAAAAGTGTTTCTTGAATTTAACAACAAGGTCATTGCTGATCCAGGAAAAGACAGTTTCTTTCTTTTTTTTTCTTTTGAGTAGGAGTCTCACTCTGTTGCCCAGGCTGGAATGCAGTGGCACAATCAGGGCTCATCGCAGCCTTGACCTGCTGGGCTCAGGTGACCCTTCCGCCTCAGCCTTCCAAGTAGCTGGAACTACAGGCATGCGCTACCATGCCTGGCTAATTTTTTGATTTATTGTAGAGACAAGTCCTTGTCAAGTTGTCAAGGCTGGTCTTGGACCCCTGAGTTCAGGCAATCCTCTCGCCTCTGCCTCTCAAAGTGCCAGGATGATTGGTGTGAGCCACCGCGCTGGCCAAGGCCAGTTTCAGTAGGGTGGTGGGGTAGACTGTTATACCATCAGTGAGAGGCAGGCAAAATACAGACCTCCTCAAAATCATCTTTGTGATTTCTATGATGCAGTTTAATATCCATCCTAACCACGTCTAATAACCTTGTAGGAAAGTATTACCTCCTCTTTAATCTACCATCACTAACAGATTTATGGGACACCTTAGTTTCCATGTTTATCAAATGAGAGTTTTATCTAGATCAGCAGTTCTCAAAGTATGCTCCACAGAATCCTGTATCCTTTCAGGAGGAGCCGTGAGGCCCAACTATTTTCATAATAATACTGCTTTTTTTTTTTTAACTTCATGCTCTCACACACATGCAATGAAATGTTCCAGAGATTGCAGGACATGTGCTGTCACAACAGATTAAATGAAGAAGTATTTGTCTCTCAGTAAACCAAGTATTAAAGAGACTTATGAGAATGTAAAATAATGCTACTTTTCTCGCTATTTTTTTGTTTTGTTTTAGAACATATAGGTTCTTATCATAAAAATGTACTATTTATGTGAACAGGTAATGGGTTTATTATTATTATTAAATACTATTGTTTTTAAATGGTCTCATTTTTATTTCTAATATGATAAGTATCAATAAATATAGCACATATTACAAACCCTTTTAGAGATACTCAATAATCATTAAGAATGTAAAGTGGTACTACTAAAACCAACATATCTAAGAATTACTAAATTAGAGTATCCATATACTTATTCTATTTTAAAATTATATCATTCTTATAAAATTATTTCTATAAATGAAGAGTGATCAAATACCAACTACAGCTGAATAAAGAAAATAAAGCTACTTTTGGCCTACTTACCTCACAAGATATTTTGAGAGTCAAATGTAAATTAGGGGGATTTAGTCTATCATAGCCTGGGTGATGGATTTGAATCTCAGTTAAAATATCTACAATCTCTGTGGTTTTGTGCAAGGCATTATATTTCTCTTAGCTTTATTTTCTTCTTCTCCATAATAGGGTAAAATTATCTATGTGTTACCATGTAAAACGCTGAAAAATTATATAGACATTGATTAGACAATAAATGGCAATTTGTCATTGCTGTTATATTGAAAAACATGGAAAGAATTTTGTATTTTTAAGAGTACTGGTTACATATGTGTTCTTGGAAGATATTTTGACACCGATTTGATAGAAAACATCACAATTTAAAAGAACATTTTAAAAGAGTTCATCTCATTATCAAAGAAAAATGAGCTACATAGTTACAGATTAGCCCAACATTCCTGAATTGAAAAAGCTCAGCTGACTCAAAAAAATAGAAATTTTTTGAAGACTAGCATCCACAAATATTTTTTGTAGAGTTCATCCTGAGTATAATACTGTCAAGCATTTTCGAGTCTCTTAAGCCCATGCAGATAGTCCATTGAGCCATCAGGTACAATAAATGTTTACTTATTCTCTTCACTTACCTATATCCCTGCTGGCATTAATGTAATAGATTTCAGTTTGCCATCTTCCCTGGGGAATGATATTGAAGAGTGAAAATAAATAAATAAATAATGACTGCTAGTAGGAACTGCCATCTCCTACTTGAAAATTTGAGTGAAATGTTGTCTTCATTTATTCATTCATTCATGCAACATATATTTTCTGCATGTCTACTATGTCCAAAGACATTGTCTCATAAATAAATATAATAATTGGCATAATAGTCTTTATTCAGTTCGCAACTGCATGAGTTATGGTTAGGCATTATAGTACAAAAGTAGTCTCTATAATGCTTTTCATATTCAATTTTTAAAATGAAAATGGTTTTGCATTTTAATCAGAGAGAAGAAATCCACAGAGCTGTTTGAGTACTGAAAATAGAATTACAATTTTTAAATTCTCACTTCCCATCACCCCCTGCACTAGGTGCTTGGTGTCTTCTCTTGGCTTCTAAGTCTCCCTTGCTCTCTCTTGCTCTGTCCCATGAAATTGTTTCTCATTTCCTTATATTATTCTGATTGATCTTTGCTTTCCTTATGCCCTGACATTTAGATACAAATCTCTGTCTGAATTCTACTATTAAGAATACCTTGGAGCCGGGCTTGGTGGCTCAGCCTGTAATCCCAGCACTTTGGGAGGCTGAGGTGAGTGGATTGCCTGAGCCCGCAGGATCGAGACCCGCCTGGGCAACTTGGCGAGACCTCATCTCTACAATAAATGAAAAAATTAGCTGCGCGTGGTAGCGTCGCCTGTAGTTCCAGCTCCTTGGAAGGCTGAGGCGGAAGGATCGCTGGAGCCCAGCAGGTCGAGGCTGCGGTGGCCAGGAGAGGCCACCGCACTCCAGTCTGGGCGATCGAGTGAGACTCCAACTCAAAAAAAAAAATACCACAAAGGAAGACCCCAAAACTCCCAGAATTTATTTATAAAAAAGGTGTAAAAAGAACACCTTGGAAGGATAGGAGAAGGTTGACAAATGAAAGACGTGGTCAGTTTTGACCAAAGAAAAATGGGCTTAAGCAGCAGCAATGTCTTTTAATTACAATATTATCTAAGTACAAGGGGATCCCCAAAAAACCAGAATTATTTTTTGGAGGGCAGGCCTCTTGTACAGGCTTCCTCTGCTAAGTGTTCTAGAAGCCCATTGGCATCAGTGTACCAGCTAGTGTTGTGAGAGGCTGCATTCAGCTTCAGTGAATTTTTTTTTTTTTTTGGAGATTCTTTTAATGTGTTTACCCATTAAAAGAATGAGCTCACCTGCCCACACTGTACTGAGTGTTCAGCAGTTTTTGACCAAAAACAACATGACCCCGCATCCTACCCTCCCTATTTAACCAGTCTCCTCCCACATGACTTTGGTGTTGTTGCTGTTGTTGTTTCCCTGGATGAAAAAAGTCCTCCAATGGAAACATATTGTTGATGTAGAAGAGGTGAAAAAACAAACAAAAATGGCAGAAGCACTAAAAGGCATAAAAATTGATCAGCTCAAAAACTGTTTTGAGCAGTAGAAAAAGCCTCAGTAGGTGTATTGCATCAAACAGAGTATTTCAATGTAACTGAGTTTAACATGTAAGAATAAACACAATTTTTAACAAATAGTTTCCAATTTTTTGGGTCCCCCTCATCTTTTCTTCTGTATCTATTCATCTCGTCATCTCCCCCACTGTCTTCCCTTTTCATCTTGTCATGTTCTAAAAACGCCAATTTTAGAAAGGATTACCCTAATCAAACCCAACATATAAGAGCAAATATTCATGCCTTGTAAAATGAAAGGGTTTTTTTTTTTTTTTGGTACCAAAAAGTCTCTTAAAATAACTGAAATGGTTTACTTGTGGTCCTGTCCAGTCCTTTGGTTACAATGGAGAAATAAAAGTACACATTTAAATAAAAGAGCAAAATTTATTTTGTTGAAAACATGGTTAATGCAAATAATTTGCACACAACAATTTTCAGAAATATTGTTTACTTTAACAAATTTGGCACCCAGTTAAGTTATTTAATAACAGAGTAGATGTATAACTCCTTAAAACAGTCTTTTAATTAAACTACTCCCCTTTTCCCTAATGTAATTAGTTGATATAATGATGGTAAAAAAGAAACAATCTGCACAGATGGGTTCCCGAAAATCTTCTAACGAAGAAGAGTACCACGTTGCAATTATCCCCTTATTTTGGTAGATGAGCAATGTTCTATTACCTCTAATTTCTCCACTGGGTGTATACTATTGTTATTATTGTTATTCTTTTTACCATTTTCCTGCTTTTACTTATTTCAGTAGTTGCTGAAGTCAACGTTTATCTTTATCTTACAGGGATAGAGGTCTGAGTTGCTCTTTTCAGAGGTTGCCATCAATTTAGCTTTTAAGGAGAATCCAGAGGAGTCATTTCTGCACACTGCAGCTGGCACTCTCCTCTAAAGAGATCAATCACACCACCTCTCCGGCAGGCCTAGCCTACCCTAGCCTCAGGAAGGGAGTCCCAAGTTTCCTCCCATACCCAGGTATTCATTTCAGCAGCCATACAAACTAGTGATTTGCCACCTGGCTTAATCATCAGGGTTATTTATCATTCAGTCAATGGGGTCTTTGTGTGAGCTCAGACACACTCCAAAATGTATTGTATAAAAAGCTATACAAAAGTGAATCATCTGCATTCAGTGTATCATCATCACCCATTTTTTTCAGCTGCGAAAATATCATTCATTGAGAGGCCAAAGTATGACATTTTAAAGAGTTCTTTTTATTAGAATGTTTTATGTGGGCTAAAGAAGTATTTTAAAGCAAGTGGAATTGTGTATGTACACCAGTTATAGACTTTGTAAGGTATACTAGTGTTGTAAAAATAGAGAAGGGAGCTAATTATAGCGAATAAATGAAAAATGGTTTTGACAGGATTGATAGATTGGCATTGAAAAAATTTCAGACTCCAAGTTTTTATCAGTCCTCCCTTCCTTGAGAGGGAGGTGGATTTGATCAGTACAGAGAACATAGAAAAAAAAAAAAAAACTGGAGTTTAGAAAAATAAGGAAGAAGAGAAAAGAAAATGAGAAAAAACTTCCAAGTGGTTTTTATATTATCAGA
Organism: Tarsius wallacei; assembly: GCA_963574415.1. Taxonomy (NCBI): domain Eukaryota; kingdom Metazoa; phylum Chordata; class Mammalia; order Primates; family Tarsiidae; genus Tarsius; species Tarsius wallacei. Next base: position 1,534 of record CAUYQG010012902.1, on the reverse strand, counting down.
AAAAGAAAAGAAGGCTATACAAAATAAAATTAGAGGGTTACTCTCTCTGGGACACCCTTAGAATCTAACCCTGATTTCACAGAAAGGAATTGTCTTCTCTCTTTGACTTCTCTAAAATGATGATATAGGCTGATAAATTCAAAATTCAGAACGAGCTGGGCTCAGTGGCTCAGCCTGTAATCCCTCACTTGGGGAGGCTGAGGTGAGTGGATTCCCTGAGCCTGCAGGTTCGAGACCTACCTGGGCAACTTGGCGAGACCTCATCTCTACAATAAATCAAAAAATTAGCCGGGCGTGGTAGCGCACACCTGCAGTTCCAGCTATTTGGAAGGCTGAGGCGGAAAGATCGCCTGAGCCCGGCTGGTTGAGACTGCGGTGGCCGGGAGCAGCCACTGCACTCCAGTCTGGACAACAGAGTGAGACTCCAACTCAAAAAAAAAAAAAAAATTCAGAATTTTTTTTTTTCTGAAAGAATTTTCTGAAAGAAACTTTTTTGCCTTGAAAGCTGTAGTGAGAGGGGAAATTATATCACTATAAACCCACATGAAGAAAATGGAAGGATCACAAATTAACAGCCTAACAAGCCACCTAAGGAAGCTGGAAAAGCAAGACCACAAAAACCCTAATTTCAGCAGAAGAATCCAGATCACCAAAATAAAAGCCCAAATCCAGGACATTGAAGACAAAAAGATAATACAAAAAAATCAATGAAACAAAAAGTTGGTTCTTCAAAAGGATAAACAAGATTGATGGTCCCCTAGCTAGACTGACCAAGAAAAAGAGAGAAAAAACCCAAATCAACACAATCAGAAACACAAAAGACGAAGTCACATCTGACCCTGAAGAAATACTACTATGTACACCTATGGAAACAAACTCGAAAACCTTATTAAATGGAGAACTTTCTGTCATCACACAACCTGCCTAGGTTGAAACAAGAAGAAATTGAGACCCTAAATAGACCAATAACAATCAAGGAAATTGACTACATAATAAGAAAACTACCTACAAAAAAAAAGCCCTGGACTAGATGGCTTTCCAGCAGAATTGTATAAGACATTTAAGGAGGAACTCATACCAATCCTACTCAAGGTATTCCAGGCGATTGAGAAAGATGGAACTCTCCCCAAATCATCTTATGAAACTAACATCACACTGATACCCAAGCCAGGTAAAGACCCAACAGGGAAAGAGAACTACAGGCCAATATCTTTGATGAACATAGATGCTAAAATTCTCAACAAGATCCTAGCAAACCAGATTCAACAACACATCTCAAAAATCATCCATCATGACCAAGTAGGCTTCATCCCTGGGATGCACGGCTGGTTCAACATTCGTAAAACCATAAATGTAATTAAATACATCAACAGATGCCAAAACAAAAACCACATGATTATATCATTAGATGCAGAAAAAGCTTTTGATAAAATCCAGCACCCCTTCTTGATAAAAACCCTTGAATAACTAGGCATATGAGGAACATACCTCAAAATAGCAAAAGCCATCTACGAGAAACCCACATCCAGCATAC
>CAUYQG010012900.1:0-11286 GCA_963574415.1 Tarsius wallacei | reverse complement strand
GACAGACACATGAAGAAATGTTTAACCTCACTAATCATCAGGGAGATGCAAATCAAAACCACTCTGAGATACCACCTAACCCCAGTCAGAATGGCAATTATCAATAACTCAAAAAATAACAGTTGCTGGAGAGGATGCGGCGAAAAGGGAACACTTCTACACTGTTGGTGGGAGTGTAAACTAGTGCAACATCTGTGGATAGCAGTGTGGTGATTCCTAAAAGCTCTAAATATCAACCTCCCATATGATCCCGCAATCCCCCTACTGGGAATATACCCTGAAGAACTCAAATCACTCTATAAAAAAGATATCTGCACAAGTATGTTTATCGTAGCATTTTTCACAATAGCAAGAACCTGGAAGCAACCATGCTGTCCATCAAAAGAGGACTGGATTAAAAAAATGTGGTACATATACACAATGGAATACTACGCAGCCATAAAAAAGAACAAAATCATGATTTTCACAGCAACCTGGATGGAACTAGAGTCCATAATACTGAGTGACCTCTCACAGAAAGAAAGAACTGAGTATCACATGTTCTCACTCATATAGTAGACCTTGATTATCCAACATATTAGCATAAGAAAATGACTGACAGTGGTGGGAAACTATGGGGGGAAGGGGTAGGGAGATGGGATTAGTGGTAGTAAATATCTGTCTGGGGATGGGGAGACACCTCTTATCAACAAGGGTGCCTGAATGAAGCATGTTTGTATACCTAACCCTTAACTGTATCCACAATATCATAATAAAAATATTGAATTAAAAAAAAAAACTTTGCATTTCCCAAGTGACCAAAAAAAATGTATTCTTCATTGTCATCATTCCAGTTATCGACTTCTTCATTCTTTTCTTTGGGCTCATCTCTTTTCTACTCATTCTTTCTATTAATTTATTGTGATCTGGGTTTGTGGTTTGAGGCAGTCATTCTGGAAGCTCTTCATTGTTTTCACTTCTGTTGTGAAAGTGAAAGTCATCCCCTCATAACTGAGCAACAGAATTGGAGAAGGGGGAAAAGGGGGGAGGAAAACTATCACAAATGAAGAAGAACCACAGGTCCAATCCAGACTCCTGGGAAGACCCCACCTGAGAATATAGACTTCAGAACTCAAACAATGAAGTCTCTAGTACAGTTTGTTTCTTTTAATATTGGGAGAAAAAATTAGATTTGCAGGACACAATCTGAGAGAAAAGGCTGAAAGAGAGAACTTTAAAGGGACAGAGGACATCAAGAAGGGATCAGGCCAATGCAAGTTGTGCCTCTGCTCCCAAACTGAAAGAAATTTGTTTTGTGTTTGAGAAAGTCATGTTTGTAAATGAACCTGCAAAAGGGGTGGGATGTAAATTTAGAATCAGCATAGCTAGGAGCAGAGGCAGCAGGGAACTGTGAGTTTCACAACTTCCTCTAGCTTTTCTCTATTCTTCCATTTTATAGACTGTGGGCGTCTCTAGGGAATGAATGTTGTCATGAAAAAGGAACATATTTAAGGTTAGACAGATTTGTGTTCAAAGCTTAGCCCCCACAGTTGCTGACCATATGACTTTGGACAAAAAACCCACTATCTGATGAGCAGTTTCTCATCTGTAAAAGGAAGGCCCTTCCCACTAGATAATCCAAAACAATTTCACTTTCTTGATGTTCTTTATTTACATTTGCAAAAATCCTTTTCTCATATAAAATAACATTAGCGGCCTCTACAGAATAAGACCTGATTTTGAGCACCCTAATCTACTCTATCATTACAGTACCAACATTATGTATGCATCTGTCTCTGTCTCTCTCTTTTCCTCCCTCCACCATGATCACAAATCACTTCCCTTCTCTAAATGTAAACATTGCCAACTAGGTCCAGATTCAGGGTACAGAGGCTTATACACAGAAGGGTCTTCCTCAGAGTTTGCTTGAAAACCTGCTCTTTGCCCCATTATCATGGAAAAGGAAAGACTCAGAAAATGATAACACTTAACTATCCAGAAAGAAGCCCTGGGATCAGTGCCTTGTAACAATCAGAATTTGAACCGATAATCCCAGGCATGTAATTCATCCCCAAACTGACCTCTCTTCACCTTACTCCCTCGCTCTTCCAAAATCTTCTTCCACATCTTCAGAGTTCATCCAACTTCTCCTTTTCCCTTTTTCTTTGATAAGTAGTTCAAACTCTTGAACTCCTAAGGCTGTGGCCATAGGTCAGAGTTTTCATCCTTTCTTTCACACCCACAGGCATTCTCAGGACTCTTTCTGACCTCCTCCACACTGTGAATTCAGAACCATCTTCTTGCCACCAACCCAGAATCGAACACTGACTTCCTGGAGGATTTTCTTTGTGTACCCTCCACATACAACCTCTGACAGCAACCTGAGTAGAAAGTCATCATCCACCCATCAAAAACAACTGAGAAGGTGGAGAAAATAGCAGACAGCATGCTGTTGTTGACAGATGTACACCATCCCAAGAATTTATGTCTCCTCCAAGTTTTCTTCTCTCTCTTGGCAAAAATTTTATTTTAATTATTTTGAAGTAGAGAGGGATTAGGGAGAACAAAGAGATAATTTATACTTAGTATAAAAAAGAGATATGGAGACAGGAAGGAACTAGAATTTATAAACTGCTCAAAGTGGTTTAGGTTCCTCTAGCCATGATCATAACATGGCCAAGATGCCGAGGGAGGATATCAATTATTATGATCCCTGCCCTTTGAGCATCACACTCCCACAAACATGCACTTGTATGATCATGCCTGTCCTCTCATAAGTAATAGATCCTAAGCTTTCCTTTTATTAGACTTTTCTGAATAAGTTGCAGTAATTTTAGAAGCAAGTAGAAGAAATAATAGCCATCAAGTGATGATATGAAATTGGAAAGTTGGAGAATATGATTTGTGCAGCACTTTGGTGAGAGCTGACAGGACTCAAGTTCTTTCTACATTGAGCCATTCATTACCATAGATTTTCAATCTTGGGGTGCTTGTCTCATGGTCTCAAGATGGCTGCAGTGGCTCTAAATATTAGGTCTTCTCATAACTCTACCAAAAGGAATTACAGGACAAATTACTTTACTTCTTTTTTTTCTGAAGGATCAAATCCCGTCCCAGAAACCCTGACAACCCACCCCGCTCCCTCACATCTCACTGTGGAGTTGATCACTTGTGCACCTATCCCTGCTTCTGTCTTAGACTGGAAGAGTCTCACTCTCTTCACCATGAGCAGCAGGAAAGAGCTGCTGCCCTATACACAAAAGGGGAAGGGAGATGGTTTATGTGGGAAATGAAAAGATCTTTATCATGTTTAAATTTTAGTGTACCTAAGTCAAGAGGGATGGGAAGATAGATCTTAAGGGCATCTTTATCTGGTGGGTTGGAATAATCCAGACCTTGAAGATAGACAATGAAATAAATTTCCAGTTTTCTGTGTGACAATGTTAGCTTCCTCAGTGTGGAAATGTGGCCAGTGCATTCAAGTCCAGCACAGACTTTCTGATACAGGAATAAATAGGAATATTTAGAGCCACGGCAGCCATACAGGAAGAGGTTTGGAATAGTGCCCTCATCCTGGGTTAAGATCTGGCTTGAGCTGCCATACAGGTGCCAGACTCTGGCCCTAGGTTGTGGAGGAAGCAACTGCTGTCCTAAGTCATGAGGATGAGGACATAGGAGAAACAAAGGGACCTGCTTAGAAGTTTCCCTGCAGGGGTTTCGGAGAAGGAAACTACTAACACATCCACTGGTGCTGCACTAAGCCTAGAGCCTGTGACCAGGTGAAAGTTTAAGAGGTCAGAGACTTAGGGGAGAACCTGGGTTCCTGAGGCCGGCTGTTTTTGGCTCTGTCCTCACTGGTCCTGAGTGACTGGGACTCTTTTGAAACAAAAGATGGAGGGTCATCAAAGATTCCTACCCCAGAGTCTCTACTCATCCAGTTTCTGTTGTATTTAGAAGGAAAAGGTGTACTTGCTACATATATTTTTATATGTGTATATATACACACATACACACACATAAATGTAAAGTTTTTATGACATACACATATGCAAAAATGTGTATGTATATATGTTATATGTGTGTGTCATAAAAACATCATTTAAACATATAATATTTAGATATAATTTTACAAATCTATCTGTACATATTATGTAATCATGTTACAAATAAATGCATTGCATTTAAACATAGGTATATAACTTTAAGTGTCGGCACATATTATTATTTTAAGGTTTGACAAATTGACTGAACATTTAACATCAGCAGTGGGTGCTTCACCACATGGTCCTTCGCCATGGCACAGACAGAACTTCATGAGGCCCGGGACATATTCTCATGTCTCTCCTGAATAGTGCAGTGATCTACCCATTGCTGAGGAAGCAGAGTGACTTGAGGGGATCTGGGAAGCAAAGAGCAGCAGAGCCAGGAGAGAGGCAGTGAGTGTGATCCCTGAATGGATACGATTTTTTCCCCAGAGCTAAATCAGAGCAACTACTCCCATAATGACTCCCATCACACAGAGCAGGACATGAGGCTCAGTGGCTGTTTTGGTCACAGGCTGAAATAACTTCAATTCCTGCTGAGAGCCTCTTCTCTGACTGGAGAAATGTGGGATCTCCCTGCTCAACTTTCAAGACTCACATGGCTGCTGGGACTCTGTTCACAATCAGCGTTGACTCCCCTGTGCCCAAGATATGAAGATTTGTCACTTGCTTTGTGGAATCCAACAACCACTACTTGTTAACGATGTCCCTCCAGTAGCATTTATGGAGTGGAGTCAGAACTACAGGGCAGCAATAGGACAGGACGTGAGTGATTAATGAGGGTCACAACTCTGAAGATACAGACAGTCCATGTCAGAAGTGAGGATGAATTGGTGTCATGGAATCAGAGTAGGAGGTGGAGGAAAATGCCTTGATGTACTCTATGTAGGGATGTCAAGGATATGCAATTGGGATTCCCATAGATGAGTTGGGAAGGGTTGTGTGGAGCAGAGGGGTCATAATTTCTGAGCTGTCCCGAGCCTGTTCCCCTGAGAAGATTCCAGATCCCCAAAGACCCCTCGGCAGAACTACAGCTGAGGAGAGGTTTGTGCATGAAGGGTGACAGGAGAAGGGGATACATGTCCTGGTAGGCAACTCAGCTGCTGATGGCCAGAATGAAATCTCTCCAGGACCATCAAACTTGACACAGTCAGGCATTGTGACTGGAAGGCAACATGAACCAGCAGGAGCTCAGAGTTTGCCTGGGTTCTGCTGATGTCAAGACAGGATCTTACTAATATTCTGGCTGGCACTGTAGGTGACAGTGAGTTTCTCTTTTAGGACACAGGGAGGGAGGCTAAAGATGGGGTATACAAAATCCCTACAGGCATCTAAGTGGGAATAAAGCATGGACATCCTCAAACATTAATACAAGTGAGAAAATCACTTGGTTTGATGCAATTCTGATCAGAAAGTAAAAGTTACAAGTTCATCTTCGTGAAAGCATTTGTGAAGTTTGAATAAATTGAGGATAAAGCCTGTGTTTTCCTTTCTCAGATGAACAGTCAGAAAAGCAGGACACAGAGGAGCAAAGCTGGGCCACTGTGTCAAGCAGTTGTCTCCTGAGGCTGATCCTACTCAGGGATGCTTGGAATAGTGTTAGTTTTCTCAGAATGTTATATCAAAATATTCTGGGTTGGATTGTTTAAACAACAATTTTTTTTGGAGTCAAAGTCTCGTTCTGCCATTTAGGCTGCAGTGAAGGGCCATGATCATCACCTCAGCCCTCAGCCTTGACCTCATGGACCCAGACAATCTTCCTAACTCAGTCTTCTGAGCAGTGGGAAGACTACATGTGTGCATCACCGCACTCAACAGGTTTTCTTTTTATTTCTATTTTGTTTTCTGTAGTGACAAGGTTTCACTGTGTTGCTTAAGCTGGTCTGGATCTCCTTGGCTCAGGCAATCTCCTTGGCTTGGGCTCTTGAAGTGCTTGTATTACAGGAGTGAGGTACCAGGCCCAACCCAAAATGTTTACATTCTCAAGGTAGCAAATCCAAGATCCAGATCCAGCAAGATTTGCTTTCCTGTGAGCATTGCCTTCCTTGCTCTCCGTTAATGATTTTCTTCCTTGTCCTCAAACAGCTTTTCCTTGGTGCCTGTGTGCAGGGATCGAGAGAACTCTCTCAAGTGCCTTATAAGGCCACTTGTTATGGAATTAATTTTGCACCCTGATGACCTCATTTAACTTTAATTGCATTCTTATAGTTCTGTCTCCAAATTCAAACACACTGGGGATAGAGCTTCAAAACTTGAATTTGTGGAACACTATTTGATCCATAGCAGCTAGACCTTGGAAGGTTCAACAAAGACAGGAGGTAGGGCAAGGCAAAACTTTCCAGTATCAAAGTAAAGAGCATGGCACAGATTGTCCAACAACTCAGCACATTGGAACCACCTTCTAAAGAGTCTCTGGTCATACGATGGATGACATTAAAATTTTAGGGACTCCCAGCTGATAATAGGACAGTATCATCCTCTATTGTGGAGTTTTTCTGCCATCTAATGATAGTTTTCTGTCATAGAAACTGAAGGATCATAGATATTGGAATCTGATGAGTCTTGACTTAGACTTTTTAAAGTTATTCATGAAGTTATTACTATTACCTTTATTAGTAGGCCAGATTATATACAGAAAACAAAATAATTCCTTAACACAGTAATCTAGTCATCTGGTTAAAGACAAAAGACTAGCAAACAACTGGAACTTCAGAATATATGAGGAGGGACCCCTACCAATAAAAAAGAATTATTGTTTCGAGGGTCTGCCCTTTGTAGTACAGGTTTTCCCCAATAGGCAAGTGTTCTATGATCCTAGGCATCAGTGTAACAGCTAGCAATGTTGTGAGAGACTGTGTTCCATTCTAGTGAAATTTTTTAAATGATTCTTTTGACCCATTTGTGCATTTCATGATGGGTGATATATGAGTGCACCATGCTGAGTGTTCAGCGGTTGTTGACCAGCAAATGACTTTTTTTACATTCTCTAGATGAAAAACAGTCCTTAAAGGAAAACATTTTTTCAAGAAGTGAAACAAAAAATGGCAGAAGTACTAAGGTTTTCAAAAGGAAACCCTAACAGTTCACAAATTGCTTTGAGCAGTAGAAAAAAACTTCTCAATAGGTATCCTACATCAAAAAGAGTATACTTTGAAGATGGCTGAAGTTTAAACAAGTAAGAATATATATATAAGCTTTATAAATACATTTTGGTGGGGTTTTTGGTTTTTTGTTGTTATTTTTTATTATAAAGGTTTGGGGTACAATTCAGGGTTAGGTATGCAAACGTTGATTATGCAGGTATCTTGCTGATGAGGTATGCCCCTCCCTCCCCTAGAAGTTTCCCTTAACTGCCAATCCCACCCCTCCCCTGACAGTATCCCACTACTACCAATCGCTTTCTTATAGAATTATAATTGTTCAAGGTCCACTGATGAGTGAACCTATGGTACTCTGTTCTTTGTTTCTATGATAGGTCACTTAGTATGATCAACTCTAAGTCCATTCAAGTTGCTGCAAAGTTCATATGTTTGTCCTTCTTTATGGCTGCATAATATTCCATTATATATGTGCCACATTTTTTATTCAGCCCAGCTTCAAAGGGCAACATGGTTGGTTCCCTGTTTTTGCTATTGTGAATAGAGCTGCAACAAACACACTTGTGCAGGTATCTTTTGTAGCATAATTTGAGTTCCTCCAAGTATATTCCCAATAGGGGAATGGCTGAGTCATATGGAAGGTCAATTTCTACTTCTTTCAGAAATTGCCACACTGTCTTCCAAAGAAGTTGCACTAGTTTGCATTCCCACCAGCAGTGTTGAAGCGTTCCTTTTTCTCCACATCCTCACCAGCATCTGTTGTTGTTCTATTAATGATGGGCATTCTTACAGGTGTTAGGTTGTATCTCAATGTGGATTTGATTTGCATTTCTCTGATGATGAGAGAGGCTGAGTACTTTTTCATGTGTCTGTTGGCTGCCCATATATCTTTTTTTGAGAAGTGTCTGTTCATGTATTTTGCCCACCTTTTAAAGGGGCTGTTTGGGTTTTTTTCCCTTGGGGCATTTGAATTCCTAGTAGATCCTAGATGTTAGGCCTTTGTCAGATATACAGTTGGGCAAAAATTTCTTTTTCCTCATTCTGTGGGCTGTCTCCCTGCTCTCTTGATGGTTTATTTTGCTTTGCAGAAGCTTGTCAGTGTGATGGGGTCCCCCTTGTCTATCTTATTTCCCAAGGTATTGGCCTTTAGGGTTCTGAATAGGAATTGGTTGACAGATCCAATTTCCATAAGGGTGTCTCCTGCATTTTCTAAGATTCTTCCATTTTGAGGTTTTACATTTAGGTCTTTGATTGATTTGGTGTTGATTTTTGTGTATGGTGATAGGTAGGGGTCCTGTTTCAATTTTCTGCTTGTGGTCAGTCAGTTTTCCCAGCACCATTTACTGAATAGGTTCTCCTCTCCCCAGAGGTTGCTTTTGGAGGCTTTGTCAAAGATGAGTTTGTTGAGGAATTGAGGATTTGCTTCCAGAATCTCCATCCTGTTCCATTGGTCTACGTGCCTGTTCCTGTACCAATACCAGGCTGTTTTGATTACTGCAGCCTTACAGTAAAGTTTGAAGTCTGGAAGTGTGATACCTCCTGCTTTGTTCCCTTTGCTAAGGATAGTTTTGGCTATTCGTGGCCATTTATTTTTCCATATGAGTTTCTGTTTTGTCATTTCCAAATCTGAGAAGAATTATATTGATAACTTAATGGGTATTTAGTTGAATCTGTAGATTGCCTTTGGTAGGATAGACATTTTAACAATGTTGATTCTTCCTATCCATGAGCATGGAATATTTTTCATTTTGTTTGTGTCTTCTTGGATTTCTTTGAGCAGTGTTTTGTAGTTCTCATAGTAAAGGTCTTTCACTTCTCTGGTAAGGAAGATGCCGAGGTATTTCAATTTTTTTGTGACTACTGTGAATGGGATTGTGCTTTTTATTTAGGTCTCTGCCTGCTTGTTGTTGGTGTATAGGAATGCAACTGTCTTTTGCACGTTTATTTTGTACCCCAAGACTTTGCCAAAGTCCTTTATTAGTGTAAGCACGTTTTTGACAGATTGTCTTGGATTTTCAAGGTATAGGATCATATCATCAGCAAAGAGAGATAATTGATTATCTCTTTTCCTATTTGGATACCCCAGATTTCCTTCTCTTGTCTAATTGTCTGAGTTAGGACTTCCAACACAATATTGAACAAAAGGAGTGCGAGTGGGCAGACTTGTCTTGTTCCAGTTTTCAGGGGAAATGTTTCCAGTTTCTGACCATTTAGCAATATGTTAGCTGTGCGTTCATCATAAATGGCATTTACTATTTTGAGGTATGTTTCTTCTATTCCTAGGTGTTTGAGGCTTTTTATCAAGAAGGGATGCTGGATTTTATCAAAAGCTTTTTCTGCATCTAACGAGATAATAATGTGGTTCTTGTTTTTACATCTGTTGATGTATTTAATTATATTTATGTCTTGCGAATGTTGAACCAGCCCTGCATCGTGGATATGAGGCCTACTTGGTCATGGAGGATTATTTTTGAGATGTGTTTTTGAATTCGATTTGCTGGAATCTTATTGAGGATTTTTGCATTATTGTTTATAAGGGATATTGGCCTATAGTTGGGTTCATAAAATAATTTGGGGAAAATTTCCTGTTTCTCAATTGACTGGAACACTTTCAATAGGATTTATATCAGCTCCTCCTTATATGTTTTGTAGAATTATGCTGGAAAGCCATCACGTCTAGGGCTTTTTTTTTTTTTTTTTTTTTTTTAAGGCAGTTTTCTTATGATACAGTCAATTTCCTGGGCTGTTATTGGTCCATTTAGTATCTCAATGTCTTCTTGTTCCAACCTTGGGATGTTGTGTGATATCAGAAAGTCCTCCATTTCATTTAGGTTATGAAGTTTGTTTCCATACAGCTGTACATGGTGATTTCTGATCATCTATGATATTTCTTTGGGGTCAGTTGTGATTTGATCTTTTGTATTTCTGGTTGTGTTTATTTAGGCTTTTTCTCTCTTTTTCTTGGTCTTTGGGCTAGGGGCTCATCAATCTTGTTAATTCTTTCAAAGAACCAGCTTTTTGTTTTGTTGATTATTTCTATGATATTTTTGCCATTTCTGTCCCATATTTTGGCTCTTATTTTTGTGATTTGGATTCTTCAGCTAAAGTTGGGATTTGGTGGTCTTCTCTTTCCAGCTCCTTAGGGTGATTTGTTAGGCTCACACTTGGGACATTTCCATTTTCTTGATGTGTGCTTGTAGAGATATAAATTCCTCTCTTAGAACTGATGTCATGGCATCTCAGAGATTTGGTAAGATGATTTTCATTTTCATTTGTTTCTAGGAATCTTTTGATTTCTGCTTTGATTTTAGTGTTGACACAGTAGTTATTCAGCATCATGCTGTTTAGTGTCCACGTCTTTGTGGCCTTTGGTGAAATGTTGTTGGTGTTGATATTTATTTTTATTCCACTTTGTTCTGACAATGTGCATGGCAAGATTTCAACCTTATGAAATTTGTTTATGCTTGATTTATGGCCAAGGATGTGATCGATCTTGGAGTATGTTCCATGTGGTGATAAATAGAAAGTATATTCTGTGGTTGTTGGGTTGAGTAATCTGTAGGTATCTATTAAGTCCATTTGGTTGAGTGTCAAGTTTAGGTTTTGGATCTCCTTGTTAATTTTTGCCTCGATGACCTATCTATGGCTGTCAGTGGAGTATTAAAGTCCCCTGCTATAATAGTGTTAGAGTCAATACATTTTTTTAGTTTATTTAGTAGTTACTTTGCAAATGCTAGTGCTCCTGTGTTGGGTGAGTATATGTTTAGGATGGATATTTCTTGTTGATGGATTGAACCATTTATCATTATGTAGTGTCCTTTTTCAACTTTTTAAATATTTGATAGCTTAAAAGTTGTTTTGTCTGATATTAAGATTGCAACTCCTGCCTTCTTTTCTGATCTATTTGCCTGTAAACTCATTTTCTATCGTTTAACTTTGAGTCTGTGTGCATCCCTTGAAGTGAGATGAGTTTCCTGGATGTATCAAATAATCGGATCATGGTTTCTCATCTAGTCCGCCACTCTGTGTGCATTTTCAGTGGTGCATTTAGTCCATTCACATTCAGACTGAATATTGAAATGTGATTGTTTCTCCCTGTCATGAGGTTCTTACAAAGTATTTTTCTTTGCTTGTTTTCTTTTGGCTTTGGGGTTAATGTATATGTG
>CAUYQG010012898.1:0-59123 GCA_963574415.1 Tarsius wallacei | reverse complement strand
TGTCCTTCTTTATGACTGCATAATATTCCGCCAGTCAGCATTTATTAAGGACACCTCCTCTTCCTCCCACCCCCAGTAAAAAAAAATTAGCCAAGACAAGAGTACCCTAGTTCCTTGGCATAATTTTATTTCAATAGACTTTTTCGCTGTGCTGGCCTTTTGACTACCTCAAGAGGTCTGGGTTCTAGTATTGCTTTGATTGTCTTATTACCTAGGTGACTTTAATCATATAATTCCTTTGAACTTTGGTTTCCTTATTTATGAAATTCTTCTTGGACTAGAGCAGGGGTTCCCAGCCCTCGACTGCAGACCGATAATGGTCGGTAGCCTGTTAGGATCTGGGCCGCACAGCAGGAGGTAAGCAGTGCCTCCTGTCAGATCAGCAGCAGCATTAGATTCTCATAGGAGCACAAAACCTATTGTGAACCGTGCATGTGGGAGATCTAGGTTGCATGCTCCTTAGGAGAATCTGATACCTGTTGATTCCCCCCACCTCCTACCTCCCTCTCTCACCCTCGTGGAAAAATTGTCTTCCACGAAACCAGTCTCTGATGCCAAAAAGGTTGGGGACTGCTGGACTAGAGAACCTGAGTCTGGTAGACTTGTATGTTTATGACTTGTTCGAGGCATTAGTTTAATTTTTCTCTCAACAATTTTTTCCCTATGAGTTGCTTGAGAGCGGGATCATATTTTCTCAGTCCCTTGTTTATTTTAAAAATCCATAATGGGAAGAATTTTGTACATCAGGTAGCCAGTAGTTGACATAGCTAAGAGTTGTCTGTGATGTGGCAAAAACCCTCTTTTATCAGTTCTTGTCTTGATCCACTTAGGGGTGATCCTAAAAACAGAATAACTTGGCAGCAGTCAGGGGAGAATTTTCTTCCTCCATTCAGCACTATCTTATTGAGGGCAATACTTGGATACTGCCTGGTGGCTGCTTTGCTGACAGACTGTGGAGTCTTAAACTCTTCTGATGATGTTACATCACAGGATACCATTCCTGACTAGAAATGCCCTGACCTGGATTCATTGGCATTTCTTATAGAAGTCCCAGCCCTCTCCTTTACTACCTTAACAGGAGGACTGTATTAAATTTCTATCTCCTAAGGTTGCCTTATAAGACACATCCACAGTTGCTGCATGATCTAATCTACTTCTCTTAAGCCAGTACACTAAATTATACTGTGTGTTGCTTCTAAATATGAACCTGCCTCTATAAGTTATGAAAAGCATATCTTTTAAGGTCATAACAAGATAGGAAAATGAGCTGTATATGGGGGGAAATGCTGATTTGCATGACTTTTCCTACCTGGTCATTTATTTGTACCAGACAAATGTAATGAACGGTATCAAGTTTGACAGTATTAGGTGATGTGGCAACTTGCAAGTTGCCAGACTAGAATTTTTGGCTTCAAGTCTTAGATTCATCATGGTGACCTTGCTAAGTTATGCTGCTTCTCTGGGCTCAGTTTTATTTATAAAATGAAGAGAAATAATAATCTTTCTACTTGCCTCACAGACAGTTGCCCCAATACACGATATAAAGGGTGAAAGTCCCCTGGTAAGACTAGATAGGGATCAGCCAATATCAGGAATAAGCCCAGCTCATTGTCTTCCCTTAACATACACTTCACTTTTTTACTATCCAAGAATTATATTATTGTCAATATTACTTTTATAGGTGTTTCAAATGATTGGTATGCAACACTTGATATGCTAAAAGAAAGCTGTCGAATTGCCAGCAGTGTTAATTGGTCAGATGTAGACCTTTCACAGTTCCAAGGTAAGCATTGGTTCCTTTTGACGTATTACTAACTACACATGATTCTATTTTTTCTAGTAGATTATACATTTCTTTGTAGTAGAAATAAACATCTCCTTACATAGCATTTATTTTGCAGTTGGCAGTGTGCTAAACAACCCTTTGTAAAATTTGTAATTGGGCCAGTTGATATAGTAGAGGGTCACATACAAGAGTTCTATAAGAAATTTGGCCACATTGAAAAGAATTGGGCTTTGAGTAGTTTTAAAATGTCATTCTTCACTGTATGGGCAAATCACTACCATAATTCAGAATGAGTAGAAATTTTTGAGGGCTGAAAAATTGTATGTTACCATTTTCCTTGTGAATGTTTATCACAGAGAACTATGCTAACTGTATTTCTAATGTTTTCTTCATAGGTCTGATGGAGAGTATGAGACAGGCAGATCTCAAAAACTGGTCCTTAGATCAAGTTCAATTTGCTGATCTCTGTTCTTCTCTTAATCAGTTCTTTACACAAACTGGCCTTATCCACTCACAGAGTAATGTTCAGCAAAATGTTTGTCATGGTGCCATGCATCCAACAAAACCTTCCCAGCATATTGGAACAGGTATGGGCTTAGTTTTCTTCTTGATTTTCTCTTTTTCTCATTCATATGAAATCTAGTAACTGTCTTAGGCAATTTGGTTTATTGTTAAAGGTGACAGCCATCCATTTACATCTTTTTATTTGTAAAAAACAAATGAAAGCAAATAATTTATACTTAAGGTATATCTCAGAAAACGTAAGACAAAGAGATAGTATGTTTTCTGTTGTGATTTATTTGTTTTATTATGTACAATTAACTTGCCTTTGTAATCTTTAACATTCTGATAAGTTATCAAACAAGAATTAAATGTCTCAAAGATACTTATGTTTTTATAAGAGCATAGTTATGAAGTTATATCAATTTAAATTTGTGCAAATTTGCAATGGGAATGGCAATATCTTGTATATTTTCTAAGAATGTTAAACAAAATTCAACAAAGTTCAGTGTATTTGAAGAGTAGACATCGTGGAAAATAGTATCACTGATGTTTTACTCTAGACCCAAAATATTGGCTATGTATTTTTAATCTCACTTTCTTCCTTTACTCTTTACCTTTACAGCCATGTCTTTTATTCTGATTGCGGTGTGCACATTTTTTTATAGGAACTTATATCGAAGCTATTTATCTTCATTTTAATTATTGCCTTCTGTTATCTCCAAGTTTCTTTCTTTTCTATATGTCATGTTGGTTTTATATTTGATGCTAACGAGTTCTCTCTTCTTCAGTGGCTTCTCTTAACCCATTATCCTGTTTCACATCTTTTGTCCACTCATGTTCTCAAGATCTTCAATCTTTATATCTGTGACTTTTGATATAGTAAAACTCTACTATCATTCTTGCCTTTTCCACTGTGAGTAACTTTTCATAAGCTATTTTTAATAGCTTACCCTACTCAAAGCTTTCAGTAACTATTTGATTCTGGTGACTTATTCACTCAGTAAATTGTCTCCATACAAGGACCTTATACAGTGCTTGACATGAAGGAGAGCACCTTAACTGGTTGCCCTCTGTGCCACACACTAAACTTTGCTTTTTGATAACCTTTAAACTTCTCCCTTTCCCCTTTTGTTGTTCTTGATAGCTTTAAACATCAAGATCTCTAACTTGGTGGGTATCATCACTTTTGTGCCTTCCATTTTATTTTCGTTTTCTCTTCTAGATAGACAGCCTATCTTACTTGTTCCTCTGATAGGTTCTAAGCCCAGTTTGTCTCTTACAGGATGTGTCACTTTCATTTTTCCAACTTGCTTTAAGTCCTTAGACCAGGTGTACCATTTCCCACTATTCTTTGTCCTTTGTTTCTCCTTTCCTCACTTCCTTCTGTGTTCAACCAAAACTGTTCCTTCTAAGTGCTGTCCTGTTCTCTTTGCCAAAACTGTCTCTAGCCATTTCAGTGAGCCTTGAAAAGTGCTAAGTGAACTTGAGTAGCCTATGTATATATTACTGGTCTTGTGTGTTTAGGGATGAATACTTGTGTTGCCCACAGATTGTTGCCTCGGGCAGGACAAGTAGAAGAAGATGTGGGTCAGTTTTGAGAGAAGACTATCTCAGAAGGCCAGTATACATGTTAGCCAGTAGCTCCCACTATGGTGGATTTCACTTTTGTGACCCAAATCATTAAGAAAGGTCCATGTGTATTAGAACTCGGTATTTTTGGTCATAGAGAAAGCACTATTCATTTGCTTCTGTCCTCTGTTAGAGGGACCAAGCACCTATTCTGACTGCTTTCTAGATTGAGATCCTGAGTTATTTTCCTACAGCCCTTTGTTCCTAGACTCCTGTAGTTGTTTTTTCTTGATCCTTGACCTTGATTATTTGAGTCTAGTGTCTGGTGATTCTGCTAATTTTTTTGGTCATCTTTCCTTTATATTGCCAGGACTCTCCTGTTCTCTAGCATCCCCTTTGTGATTCTTTATGATTTTCAATGCTACCCTAGTCATGGCCTATCAAAAGTAGGAAAAAAAAGGTTTTTCTTCAGTGTTTATTAAACTCTTGCAACTTTCACTCTCTGCTTTTGTCTCTTCCTTCTGATTCAAAGGAATTTTTAGCCAGGCCTGGCCTGCCAATCCATGTTGGCCTCTGATAACGCTTTTTCTCTGATCAGATCTGGTGCTCCAGGTATTCATCACCTCATGTCTATTGATGTCTGTTCACAAATATTTAGATATGTCTTACACATTCAGCCTGCTGCTTGTTTTAAGTGCCAACCTCTTTCTGTCATTCTTTTTTTTCTCCTTCTTGCATCCCTATACATCAGATCCATTTAGATATCTTACTTCCCTCCTCTCTACACCCCAGTGATCTCTGCTTCATTTTCTTAGTACAAGAGGAGACTTTTAGAGACTGTTGATTTTATCCTTTTATTTAACAGATAAAGAAGTTATGATCCAGAGAAAGAAAGTGACTAGCTCAGTTATAAAGTTCATTCAGGTATAGGTCATGACTCCCAGAATATAATCTCTCCATATCTTTCAAACCTTCCCTGTTATTCCTGTCTTCAAGGTTCCCCTTTTGGTGAACACCTCTTTGGACTTTTTAGAAACTCCTGAAATTAGTGGTGTAGTGTGTTTTTGTGGAAGGAGGAAGGAGAGAAGAGTATTATAGAAACAGTCTGTCACCTCTTTTTCCTAAATCATTTTACCTCTGTTTACAGCATTTAAGTCTTCAAGCTGTGCTGTTCTAATTTGATGCTCTGCTTAATGGTAATTAAATATACCATTTAATGGTATATTCATTCAGCAAACATTTATTTATACCTTTTCTGTGTATGGTTATGTAATGGACACTGGGAATAAAGAACTGAGCCCCTGTCTTAAAGAACTCACAGCCTGATAAGCAAGACAGATCTATCAAGAAGTACAGTATGTTGAAGGCTACACTTCTACCATAGGGTGTAAGTGCAATGAGAATTCAGAGAAAGGGGCTTAATTCTCTTGGAGAGATTGGGAAAGCATCATAAAAGAAGACACATTTAATCTGGACTTTGTAGGATAAGTAGGACTTTGCAAGAGAGAAAGGTCAGATCATGTGTCTTCTCTGCTCAAGACCCTCCGTTGGTACCATCTTTCTCAGTAAGAACCATAGTTATTAATGTGGCCCATGTGGTACTACATAAGCTGATCCCTCATTATTTCTGACCTTGTCTCCTGCCTCCTTTTTTCCACCAGCCTGCTCCAGCACTACTGGTCACCCTTCTGTTCTTTGAACACATTAGGTGGCGTATTCTACCTACCCAGGACCTTTGTACTTGCCATTGGGTTCTTGCTGTTTGTACTGTCTGGAATGGTCTTCCCCCAGATAGGCACATGGGTGATTTCCTCATCTTGTTCAGGCTTTTTTCTCAAAAAGCATCTACTCAATGGATGCCTTCCTTGACCGTTCTATTTAAATGGCACCCACTGCCAAATCCCCTTGTCCCCTCTCTCTGCTTTATTTTTCTCCATAGCAAGTTATATACTGTTTAATTTACTTTGTTTGCTTACCCCCATCCTACTTCCTCAAGAATATACTCCACAGAAGCAGAGTTTTGTTTTTTCATTGATGTATCCCTAGTGTATAGAGTAGTGCCTGGTACATCAATACTTCGTGAATGAAAATAATCTGCTTTTCATATATTGTGTGATTAGATTTTTAATTCTCATAACTATATTCTAAACATTATAGAATCTCAAAAATCTTTGGAAACTGCGTTGGAAGTTAATTTTTTGCATAGGAAGTCCAGGCAGACACTCGTTATTCAGACTCTATATCGAGAACATGAAAGAAAATGAGAAGTAATGGGAACTTCTGTATGAAAATAAAAGTGTTAGAAATGTAACAGAATTTTTAAAAGTTAAGGCTGTTTAGAGTAGATGTCTGTTTATTCTCATAATTCTTCTCTAATTCCTACTCCCTCTGCCTTAAGGTAAGAGCTACTAAGCAACAAAGGATAAATGAAAAAAGAAATATAAAAAAAGATTAATCCCCAATAAAAATCAGTTTTATCTTTTGATTGGGACTTGAACACTAAATATGTGTAGAACAAGAGCTAAGATTTTGTAGAACAGAGTCTAGGAAGTTATTGGTGTATGGGTGACCATATTACTCTGAATGCTTTGGCCCCTCCAGTCTGGTACAGTCTTTAGAAAGTGTACTAGCCATGCATGTAAAGGCTGATCAGCATTTGGGGACAGAATTCCAACCCCAGTCCCCACCCAAGGATATTAGAGCTGTAGCTGAGTGTAGCTCCTCCCTATTCTTCCCAGGTCATCGTTATAGTCAGTCAGTCCAAGAGTTCCATTCTACTGTAAACTTGACTGTAAAAAGGCATTTTATTTTGAGAAGCAGTGACTGGGGGTTAGAAGTCTTGGATTCCATTTCTGGTTCTATCTCATTTCCTCTCTGCCCGTTTACCTCATCTACATGGACAAAGATAGGGTTGTATTAGATAACCTCTGAGGCCATCTCAAGCCTGGACAGTCTGGCTTTCTATTGGCAGGTAAAAACTAGTGAGCAGCCAAATACAGAATGCCCTATCTTAATAGAAGGGGAAGAATTTCCCCCATTTTAGTTTCCTCAGGGAAGATGGTTGCTGTTTTTTTAATTTCATTACAACATTGCTAGAATTCAAGTGTAATTTTTATGAAACACTAGAAAACTTTAGGGAAATAAATAGTCTTTCCAAAATTCTAGATGTTCCTCACAATGTGAATCAGTTTTATGGTCCTTCCCCATGACTTACTGGGGGAGAGGAGAGGTCATGATGTGTTTGTTCCTTCCCTATCTGTTTTGCATTATGATACAAAATAATTGAAATTTTGGAGGTGTTCGACTTGATGGCTCCTGTCAGTGAAATATATTAATTTAAGAACTTTCTGAAATAAAATTTGAATGAAATCTATGTTTCTCATCTCTACACTTCAAGATAAGACATTTTTAATCTCCTTAGTGTAACTCTTTTATCTAGTGCAGATCTTTACTGTTTCTTTGTGCCTCCCAATCACTTTGTTAAGCAACAATGGCATATGTGATTAGGCTGGCTTTTGAGGTGAGAAAGCTAGGGCCATAGAGAAACATGAGTTAGGATATCTGGATTCTAGGCCAGCCCTGTCCAATGAATATGTCTTTGGACAAGTCAGGTTAGCCTTTCTGAGTTTCAGTTGGCTCATCTATAAATTGGGAATGATAATCCCTGTCTTGCCTTCTTTGTGGGTTTAGTGGGATGGTTAGATGAAATAATGGATATGAAAATACTTTTGAACTTAATGAGGTATGTGACAAAAATAACAGGCATAACTTGCCTATGAGCGTACAGTTAGTGGCAGCACCAGAATTAGTACCAGTGTGCTCACACCCAGCCTGGCACCCTGTTCAAAAGGCCAGCACCATCTTTTGGTGGCATTGTAGCATCTGAAAGGATACTTCCCTCTTCCTCTTCGCCTTACCTACTTGATTTACTTTTAGATAACGATTCTATTAAGATTTTAATTGATTTGTTTTACTTATGGTAACATGTTTTCCCTCTTTCTGCTTTTTCATCTTATTAGGAAATTTGTACATAGATTCTAGGCAAAATCTCCCTCCTTCAGTGATGCCGCCCCCTGGTTATCCTCATATCCCACAGGCACTCAGCACTCCAGGAACAACAATGGCAGGTAATGTGCATGTGTGTGTTTTGTGTTTGGTACCCAGAGTTTAATATTGAAAAACTTAGCTGTCCCAACGATATGCTTAATTTCAAATAAAAGAATGAATTGTGCCTCAGGAAAGCTTGAACTCTCTGTTAAAAGGGGTTAGGTGCAGAGTCTGGACAGCCCCTTGGTGCCAGTGCTAGTGAAGGGGATTCAAGCATAAGTTGGTGTTTGGACTGTAGGATCTAAAGTTCCTTTAGCCTGGGATACAATGATTCTAATAATTATCCTGCCTCCCTAAGAAGTCTAGAGGTATAGAACTGTCCTGAAGTCTTAGGTGTCTTGGAGGATATTGGACCTTGACAGGACTCTAGTTGACTTCAGGAACCTACGCTGGTTAGCTTCTGTAGATTCTGCTACATTTGTTCTGATGGCGTTCTCACAGCTATCGTTTCTGGGGAAGTACCTTATGGAGGAGTTAAATTTTCGGAGTTAACTAGTTCATAAGCTTTTTCCCCCTAGGCTCCTGAATGTAGAATAAGTTGCATCTAGACAGGGGAATAGGGGACATCGTTGGAACTGGAAGGGGTTTTGAAGATCACCTAGATGAGGAACTGGAGGCTCAAAGGAGACAAGCCCAGGCCACCCGGTTTAGTGAGTAGCCAAACCAAGACTCAAGCCCCAGTGTCTGGATTCAGAGTCCATTGTTTTTCTCACATACCACACAACTCTTTACTTAAACTATTTTAGGAAAAGACAAAAGGTAAGATGGGGGTGGGGTGGGTTTAAAACCCTGAAGGAACTGTGTGCCACACAGTAGTAAAAAAGGATTTGGGACCAAGTGGCGTGCCCTTTGCTGGAGGAGAAGAAATGTTGCCTGTTGTGAGTGCTCATGTGGATGTTATATTCAGGTGGACAAGATTCAAGCCAGATTTGTAGTCTTTGAATCTTTGTGCTTTGTCACTTAATTCTGAGTGATATTGGGCAAGCTACCTAACCCTTCTGCTTCATCCTCCCTGTCTGTAAAAGGGACTAATGACACTATCTAACTTTTAGGGTTGTTAGGCTTAAATGAGGGTTATATGCAAATCATGTGTGTTAATGCCTGACAATAAGGAATTTGTAAGTTTTTGTTAAACTCAAGAAATACAGGTATTTCTGCTATACTGTGATATACTGACAACCTTGGCAGTTTGTAAAATTGTACAATAAAGTATTTTAGGGTTTATGAGAAAAATAAGATTAATAGCAGACTGCTTGAAATTTATAGTCAGAGTACTAACAAAACAATACTAATCCAGTAAAAATTCCACAACAGTTAAAAGGATATGCTTAATTTCCAATAAAAGAATGAATTGTACAAGTAAAAAGCAATTTGCACTTAAAAAAAAATGAAGCTGGCTAGAAGGGAGTCTATCAAGATATCGAGACAGGCCCAATGCATTGGAATTGGGGGACCAATGCATTGACATCCGGGATGACTTTGATTGGGATTCAATTGTGTAGGGCTTGTTTTTGCAGAGGGATGGCTAGAAGAAGAACCTGGAGAAGGCGGACATTGTATCTTCAGCTGTGTTTCTCCATGGTTTACTCTGTTCCCTGTGTTGATGTTCTCTGTGTTCACTTGCTGTTACTTGATGGCACAGAAATGACCCTACTGGGGAAAATTCAGTATGACCCAATGTGACTTTCTTGGAATCTTGCCATCATTCTCCTGTTCACATTCTTATGTGAGCCGATTCATGCTACTGAAACGTGTTGGAGCAGAACAGACTGTAGGAGAAATAGTTGCATCAGCATTCTTCTCATACCTTCCTCACTGCAGCCTGGTATAATGGAAGGAATATGGGTTTTAGAATCAAGTGAACCAACTTCAAATCCTGTCTTTGCCCCTTCTTGGTTGTATGACTTTAAAAAATCATACAACTTGCTCATTTAAAAAAATCCTATCTCCCTTACCTATAAAATGAGGATCATAAGAGCCACTTTGTTGAAGGCTTATGGGTGGACTCGTGAGATTAATGTATGCTGAGTACCTGGCACACAGGAAGTATGCTTTAGGGCTTAGTTTATTCCTTCCTTCTCTACCCAAGTTACTACTAACGTTGCCTGTTTCCTTCCAGCCCATCACGGAGCCATGAACCAGCAGCACATGATGCCTTCCCAAGCCTTCCAGATGCGGCGCTCCCTGCCCCCAGATGACATCCAGGATGACTTTGATTGGGATTCAATTGTGTAGGGTTTGTTTCTGCAAGGCACCAGATCCCAGCGTCACCTTTCTGTGCAGTGAAGGGAAAGGTTTACAAGAATCCAGTTGAGAAAACAAACTTGCTAATCACTTTACCAATATTATCAAAATTTCTTTTGAAGACAATCAAAAAGATTTTAGCTGGATAACTTACTGCTTTTATCTGACCCAAACAAGTACTACATGTTTGTCTCCCTGCCAGCTGCCCTATGTTGCTCCTAAACTGTTGTGTGATTTGGACAGCTTTTTGCATATTTGTGTCAGTTTGATGTTAACCACAAGTGCCAGACTGATTTTTCAGACAGAGCCTATTTTGCTGCAAGCAGTTTATATAAAGTTACATATGTGTAAATATATGTACAAAAATTACTGAAAGGCTTCCATTTTCTTTTTTTCCTAATTGGACTATTATGTCTTGAAAAGAAAGTTATTGTCAGTTTTTATTCCTTGTTAGGCTATTTTCTGCAGGATGGTTTTAACTGATGTAGGGAACTGAAAGAAAATAGATTTTTCCAAAGCCCAGTTCTCCTTATTTACTCTTTTTCAGAAATTTGGTAATGAGTTCTACCCGGTAAGTCAAGGAACCCAGAGTTTGATATTCTCCAAACAATCCAAAGGGGCATGTTGTTCCAGCATAAAGAACTGACCAAATTTGTTTTGATGCTTGGGGGATTATAGAATATACGTTGTACCTTGTCAGTGTCTGTTTTTCTAAATCTGCATTATAATAGCTCTAAAATGTGTGGATCGGTTAGGTGCTGGGTATTGCTTAGCTCTCTAAACAAATCAATGCTTCCACATTCACTTATGTATTTATTATTCAAAGGTGTTTAATATTTATTGCTAACTTCTGTGAATGTTCAGCTCCTATTGGGTTTGTTAAGGAGAAATCTGGTGTGTCTCAAAGCACAGAATTATTTTTCTTGATAAGAGTTTACAGACAAGACAATCAGAGGGACATTGTATCATTCTCTGTCGTCATCCTTTTATCCTGTGAGTATATTTCTCTGTCTTATCATTCCTGCTGATTGAGACTGATAAACTAAATAGGATTTTTCTGGAATTTGAATCAGATTCCATGTGGGCAATAGACCAGCAAGCAGTGTTGTAGAGCAAAATTTTCCATTCATTCTTTTTCTCTAGATGGCACTGAAAAGAGGATAGAGCCATGCGTAGATTTTATTTGCTTCAGTCTTCAGTGAGATACCATGTGGCCTGCTGTTTCTGTTGTCCCGGATGTCTGTGTTTGCATGACATTTGGTCACTTTCTTTGAAATGTAGCCCACTTCTTGGCGGTTTTTATTAGTTGTTTGCTTTGTTTCATATCATATGTATCATAGTTACTTTGCATGGATTGATTTTCTTAGTTTTATAATAAAAACTAGAAGAAATAAGATTTTTTTAAATGAATAGATTTTTGAATTGGTTCTTTAGACCCCCCCCAAAAAAAATTCTTTCAATTCTGATTGGCATATTTGTTCATCAAATCAAAGAGTTAATAACTGCTCTCTGGTTGCTTTTTAGCATCTCTGCTCTCATGCTAAATCTTCATGCTAAATCACTTTAGTCTTAGTGAGTCTATGGTTGAGTAATCTCTACTTGAACTAAGCATACATCTTTGTTTCTCTATGTGTGTGCACATGTGTGCATGTTTGTGAGAGAGTGTGTGTGTCTTTGTGAGAGTGTATGTGTGTGTTTAATGGAGTTTGCCTTGAATGAATCCCTGGGAAGCCAGCCATGGTAAGGGCTGGTGAGGTTGGGGAGAAAGGAAGAGCCTTATGTTTCTCTGTTGTTTGGACCCTGCTTGGTGTGAACAAGGAAGCTCAGTTCCAGCCCCTTGGATCAACAAAAACCAGAGGATTCTGGAAAGCCAGCCAACTGGCCCCTCTAGAAGGATCAGAGGCAAGATGAGATGGCAGCCTGCAGAGTAGAAGTTCAAAAAAAAGGGGGTGATTTTCAATAGTTTGCTTAAGTCACTGTTTTCCAGACACCAAAATAGCTGTTTTGAAACTGTTTCATAAATTGCTTAGGTAGCAATGTGCACTTTAAACAATTTGGATATTGGAATGCAGTCTCTTATACTGAGTGATTTGGGTAAAACCACTGATGATTTTACAAATTGTGTGAAGCTAATTTCCCAATCATGTACTGATTTGCAGTGATTAATATTTTTATGAGAATTTAAACTTACCAAGAATGACCCTGGAGGCAGAGCCTTCACCCAGACCCATCCCACTCCTGTGATCCAGGTGGCCCAGGAGCCTGGGACAGGTCTTCTCTGTGGGTCCTGGCCAGATGGGGCTACCTGGTGAGGTCTAGAGAGTCCCTCTAGTGGCCATGTAACTTGGTAGTTGCCAATGCAGAGCAAGTTCTGTCTTGGGCTTAAATTGACCGAAGACTTTTGGGGAAAAGAATAATAAACACATGGGGGCACTCTGTCCAGGAGAATAATCCGACTGGCATTTGTGGCAGTTTTTGAAATGTAAATGTATTCATGTGTGTTCTTGTAAATACGTGTATCTCAGATGTCCTTTGAAGTGGGAGGGAATCAATCGGGGATAATTTCAAATGGAATAGAGTATTTTGATATTGTTCATTCAGAGGGTGATGTGTACATATCTATATTGTATATATGTGATGAAAGTGCATTGGCTTTTTGTGCAAACACAACTGCTCTCTGTACTGCTGTTGGACAGTCAGTGTTTTAATGTTTCTACAGTTTTGCTATTGCACGATTTCATATTTTGCCTCTATGATGAGCGGCACCCATTCTTTGTAACTGTTTAGTGCTGTAAAGAAATATTCCAAGTGTCATTAGGATTGTTGCTGCCAGAATTGATATGCATGAATGGCACTTAAAATAAATATATTATGTTAACTCTATTTACAACACTGTTTGATCTGTTGCAGGAGTAAAACTGGAGCTAGTCCAGATGCAGAGACCTCACAGTCAGGGCCCCAGAGCCCTTTGGGTCTCTGAGATTGTGTCCCACGTGCATTGTTCCCTCGGGACAGTAGCTGCTGCCACTTATTGAGCATCTCAATAGCTATGTGAACGTGGGGAAGTTGGTTAGTTCCTCTGAGCCTCATTTTTCTCAGCTACAGTGCCTATGCCATGAGGATACCATCTAATTCCTGGAGTGGGGTTACATGGATTGGCACACTTAAACATTGCACCTGGGGCATAGAGCATACTAGTGCTCGGTGTGTGTCAGGGGCTGTGCTAAGTAGATATTGTGACCCTCATTTTACAGACATGGGAACAGCTCAGACAGAGGTGTAGTGACTTGTCCAGATCCTTTAGTTGGCAAGGGGCGGGGAGGTTTGAACCCAGATCATTTGACCCCATGGGTCTCTCCTCTTACTTTCCGAGAGAATTCTCCCATCCCTTCCGGCACCCTTGCTCCCAGCCCTATCCTGAGCACTCCCTTCCCAGATAGCTCTCTCCAGAAGGTGAACTTGAAACTTGACATGTGTTAAGCACATACTCTGTGAAGCCCTCCCATGAGACATCCAGAGTTGAGAAACCCATAGTTCCTGCCATTAGGGGGCGCTGACCTCCCCAGGACTGGTAGCAAATGCTAGCCCAGGGAACCGCACAGGAGGCTGCTGTGAAGCTGTGAAGCTGTATGCTGGTGAAGCAAGATTCTGGTGATGAGGAGCTGGGTCAGGCTGAGGATAAGGGCAGTGGTTTAGGAAAGCCTCTGGGTGGGTGTGGGCTATTAAGTGGAGTCTTCAAAGGGTCCTGGACAGGTAGATGAAGATACTTCCATTTATCCCATCGCTTGGAGCCAGGCATGGGAGCTCAGCATGGGGTTGCGGCCTGCTAGAAAAGAGCCGAGCACTGCGACACCATGAGAGCAATGGTGTCTCGACCTCGCAGGCATGGAGACTGGCTCCGAGGCTGACCACTGGCCGACCGCCACACTGCCAGAAGTGGAATTGAACCTGGGTCTGTCTCACTCTAGAAGAGGGAGCTTCCCACCGTCCTGTGATCTGCCCAAAGCCTCTGGCTGCTTCTAATTTAACTCATGCAATGCTACTAGAAACGCCTATCACCATTTTACAGATGGGGAAACAAAAGGGTGAACTTGCTTACATTCTCACAGCTAGTAGAGGATCTGGGATAATTCCACTTGGGCCTGACTCCAGAGCTCATTTCCTTTTCCCCACTGCTTTCTAGGAAGACGCATTTCCTCAAAGGCAGGAATAGTGACCATCCACCCAGTGTGTGTGTGCCCCTGGGAGGGAGGGCTGTGCTTTACTCCCACCACCGGTAAGTTTTGGTTGTTAGCAGTGCCTCTGAAGACTTCTCAGAGGGGCGGAGTTAAATCTGGTCACCTTGTGCTGATTCAGATGCATCTGAAGTGCACCTCTGCTCTGCTGATCGGATGGAAAAAAAGTAAACAAGATCATTAAGATGCATGTTTAATTCTCAAGGCTTTCACATGTTGCATTATGCAGAGGGCTGCTATTTATAGATGTGACTCTTTTTCAGTTGGGGGAAGCAGTCCTTGGAAAACCATGGAAGCACCAGTTAACGTTCATTGAAGGCTTGACTGCATCTAAATGCCTTAGAATCACGGAACTACCCTAGAAGCTTCAAGCTAACAGGGGCCTTAGAAATCATCTAATACAAACCCCACGTTTTGTTGCAAAGAACATCAGGAGCCAGGGGGAAGCAACTTAGTCACGCAGCTAGTTAGGGAAATTCAGAGGAAGGGAAAGGAAGAATGTCATTTATCTGGCAACATTTAAAAATCCCTACACCCGTTGTCTTTGATCTACACAAAAAACTGTTAGTGTGGTACTGTTAGTGTCCATTTTACAGAAAAGGAAGCTGCTTCAGAGAGGTGTCATGGAGTGGTGTCATGAGTGTATTTAGTCAAAGCATGCGAATTCATGATACATGCTTGGTCAAGAGAAAAAAAATGGAAATAAACTGTTAAGTAATGTTATAGCGGAGCATTCACGTGTGATGGACATGTGCCCCTGAGTGTGAGATGGAAGAGTCAAGTCTGAGACTAAATGGGTATTTGCACCCATGCACCTCACTGTGTGAGCAGCTCACCACTAAATATGATTCCAGTGGATAAAGATGCATGAGTTTTATACAACATGGCTCTTGGGTTCAAGCTAGCCGCTTCATCTCAAGAACTAGAAAAACTGGCCATGTTGGGCTCATTGCAACATGTTTATCCACGAAAGTGGTGCCTACCGGAAGGATTTTCAAGAGTGATTTTGAACTTACCTCACTGCACTCTTTCCTGGATGTATGTAACGAGTCAATGTGTGCCAAGTGAACTTGGTCATTGACGGCACCACAACCAGAATTCAACCCCCGGGGGCAGGCTTCACCTGCCAACTCTCCTGCAGTGCCCCTGAGCAACACTGACCTCGGATTACAGAACTGGACAGCTACCCTTTATTAAGTACTTATTGCTTAATATTACCTATCCTGAGCACTTGATGTAGATTATTATATTTACCCTTCAAAACAACCGTGTGTGTGGTAGATGCTGTTGTTGTCATCAACTGTACCTTGCAAATGAATCCGAGTCACTTGCCCAGGGTCACCCATCTCTACCATCCAGTGATGGAGTTAACAGTAGTGGTGGCAGCAGAGCTGCTGGGATTCCAAACCTAGGCGATAGCTCCAATTTCCTGAGCGGCCAGAGTGAGGACCTTAGAACAAAGCGGGAGCCACTTTGCAATGAGGCTGCAGTGAGCAGCCGAGGCCGCCAGAGGGCAGGGCTGCCAGCTGTGTGCCTTTCCTCATGGAACCTTCCCTCTGCCCTTTGGGTGCTCCAAAAAAAAAAAAGGTGGAGGTTCCATGGCCAGCCCTTGGTATCTGGGCCTCTCTTCCCCCGTGTCAGCTTGCTGGAGAAAGCCAAGGAGCGCTCCTAGTTGTCAATGACAAACATACTGGTGGGGCCCACTGCCGAGCTGCCTCCGAGCCTGCCCCATCCCCGCCGCCAGATGCTGCCCCCTCCCCTCCCCCCCCCACTCAAGGTTCGTTCGGGTGCGGGAAGGCTGCCCCATCCTCATCCCCGCACTGAGTCTCCCGAGTCTCTGCTCCTGCCTCTTCTGGGGCTGCTAATCCGGGGGATTGGCATTGCCCCTTGGCAGGTGTGGAGAGGGCTGCAGGGCAGGCAGCCACACACTCTGCCTCGGGGCCACCCTTGCCCTCCCCAGCCCTGCCGCGAGCCCGAGCGGGCCTGTCTCCACTCATCTCCCGACTCCTGTGGCCATCGCAAACATTATGGTTATTGCCGCCATTTGCCAGGTCCCTGCCCGGTACTTGACAGCCATTATCTGAGTTAGCACACCCAGCTGCCTTGTGAGGCTCCTGTCATTATCTTTTACTGCTGGACGTTGCCACTGGAGAGGTGCAGTGATTTGCCCAAGGTCGCAGCCTGTGAGAGGACGGGAACCACAGGCCTGCGTGTCCCATGAAGCAAATTGGCCTCTTCCACAGCACTCCCCAGTGGCCTTGACTTCTGTCAGGCCACCCCACCCAGAGCCAGCCTGAGCTGACGTCACTGGGAGTGAATGGCACCCTTCTCACACTGTAGCCCCGAAGGTCAGAGAGGCAACTTCCTGTCCCAGACAATGGCTGTAAATACAGGGGAGGCCGCTCCCACCCTTCCTATGCCTGAGTGACGGTCACAGGCAGAGGCCTTCCTGGAAGAGCCTCCTGCCTCCGCCAGAGCATGTGAGAGAGAGAGAGACCATGTGTGAGCAAAGCCTTGTATGTGTGTACTTGCATGATCACGTGTGTGCAGCTGGGTGTGTGACGTGCAGCCCGTGTGACTGTGACCGGGACTTTGTGTGCTCTTAATGTGCAAACAGGAGATGGGGAACAAATCTCAAATTGCTCAAATCTAGTGGCTTAGTGGCTACTTCTTCCTCCCCAAGGTCCCACATCCCGGGAGAGAGACACTTGCCTGGGATGGAGCCGGGTCCACAGATGCTGTCAGGGTTAGGCCCTGTGTGTCAGATGCAGTTGATTTTTTTCCTTTTTCTTATCACATCCCTGGCTTGTCCCTGTCACCCACCCCTCCCTCCTCCATCCCTTTGAGCTGGATCCCAGATCTGTACCTGCTTGTGCCCCCAGGCAGCCCCTCCTGATCCCAGGCCTCCTCACCACACCACCACACCAGAAGCTTCTCCACAGTGAGCTTGTTCCAAGGCCAGCAAGACACTGAGGCAAGGGAAAGAATGCAGACTTCGAAGTCTGAAGGACCTAGAAATCCGTTTGGGCAAGACACTGCCCTCTCTGAGCCTCAGTTTGCTCATCTGGGGAATGGAGATGGAATGTCTCATCCCAAAGTGTTTTGGAGCCCATTGGTGAGAAGTCACATGGGAAGCCACAGGCCAGCGCTCAGGAGTGCTCTTCCCTTCCCCGTCTCCCTCCCTCCCTCGCCTCCATCTATTGCCAGGTTGCCAAGGCCAGCTGATCCTCCTGCCTGCCGCCCTTCCAATCCATGCCTTGCCCCTTTTCCCCCAGACCAGTGCAGCAGCTACGGCTAGACGGTCTACTCTCAGCGCCAACCGGCATGGTGCCCCTTCTGAGTCCCGGCTTTCATGGTCTCCCATGGCCTCCCCTGTCACCAGGTTAAGGCCACAACTCAGCCCAGTAACCAGAGCCTCCTTCTCCAGGCTGCTGGCCCACAACCCTTTGGACACCCTCTCCCTTTGCCCACCCGCCTGCCCTCTGCCCTCTGTGCAACCTGCTGTTAGGCTGTCGCCTTACAGTTCCCACCTTCATGGGACCAGTCTTCCCCTAGGTCAAGGCCCACTTCCAGCACCCCCTGGTCCGGCAAACACTCTGACCCGGCGCCAGGAGGACCTGCAGCCCCAGGCCTGTCCCTCTCTCGTGGTTTCCATGGGAGGCCCCAGGAATCTATGCCTGGGTCCTATCCCCAATCTGGCCTGTGGACTTTAGGAAGGTCCCCTCTGTGGGCACAGGAGGGAGCTCCAGCCGTGTCTCCCTCCCTCGGCCTTCACGTGTGGGAGGTTGTCTCAGTGGCCATTGCCTGGAGCAGGCTGGGGCTGAGGATGAAGCGGCAGCTGCTGCCTGCTGAGTGGGGAGCAGATGGCGAATGCAGCTCCCCATTACCCATCCTGGATGGCCACAGGGCTGTGAGATGACACCGCTAAGCAAACAGCTAGACACGCCCTCGGTCCATTCCCCAGCTGCCCCCTGAGCATCAAGGGAAAGAGCCGACCCACCTGGGGCCTGGAGGGGAGGGGGGATCCTGCCACCCAAGCCTGGACTTGGGCTTAAGCCAACGGGCTCCACATTCCAACTCAGCCATCCACTTTCTGTGTGGCATTGAGCACTCTCTTTCTGAGAGTCTCAGTTTCATCATCGGAAAGTAGGGCATCCTTGAGCTGCCTCACAGGGTCTTAGTGGCCACTTTCTTCTTTTCCCTCCCCTAGAAAGGGAAGAAAGATGGAAGTTTGGGATCAGGAAGACAGTGCAGGAGGTATGGGTGGGACTGAATAGAAGTTTAGGCTTTTCTTTGGCATTTGAGAAAACTGGATACGGTTCTGGAATGTTTAGCTGTGTGGCCACAGCTGCCACCAAGTCCTCCTAGCAGTGAGTCTAAAATATTGTGCCTTCCTGAAGTAGCCCCGTGCTTGTGTCCACACTTATGCTCTCTGATGGCCGGGTGCTCTTGTGCAGCGTACAACTGTAACCACTGAACACGGGAGCCCTTGGGCAAGGTATAGTTTCTTAACCTCTCTGAGCTTCTGAGCTTCAGTTTACCCATCTATAAAGTGGAATTTTGCAGTTACTTCTCAGGCATCCGCAGAGAGGTTAGGAGGCTCACATACATCATAACTCAGGGAGTCCTGGATTCCCCTAGGATCCAGAGATTGTTATGCCCTCCAAGACACATTTACCAGCAGGATGGGGAGGCTGTGAAGTGTGAACCATGCCCCTTTTAAGGTTACACGTATCAGTGTTATAGTCTCCAGGCGCCTCCCTGGCTCTGTTCCAGGCCCTCCTGCTTGGGCTAGGTGAAGCCTCTGGGCCCGCAGGGAAGGGGAGCCAGGGAGAACTAAGCCTCAGTGGACCCGACTTTAGTGTGCACCTGGGACCATGAAGAGGTCATCTAAACACAAGAGTGAAACACTAGTGTCCTCACAGAGACCAGAGGGCTGTCCCAGCAGCAGGACAGAACCTCCACCACTTTCAGCAGTGGAAGAGGGGGTGACTAGGCTTTAGGGGGCGAGTCTGGTTTCTACATCTGTAAAGCACTTAGCCCAGAGCCTGGCACGGAGTGAGTCTTGAGAAGTGTTGGCTGCTGTGGTTAATGTGATGATTATTACAAAGGCTACAACCTTCCCAGTTCCTTAACAACTCGGTGGCGCCCACTGAGCTCCAGGCCTCGTATGAGCAAGACCTGGGCTCAGCTTCTGACAGTTCACAGGCTAGTGGGCAAGACAGTCTGGTAAGCTTTGAGATGGGAAAGCTGTGGGAGGCTGGTAGAGCACAGGGGTGTGGAGATGGTCTTAACCAGGATTTGCAAGGGCCGGGGCCGGTTAGAAAAGGTTTTCTAGAAAATCTGAACAGTGCAGCTGTTTCCGTCTCCATTTTTCAGATACAGAAACTGAGGTTCAGAAAGGTCACGTAGCTTTTAAATGATGAAGCTGGGTTCTAATGCTGCCTGATGCCACAGCCCATGGCACCCCTGGGGAGTTCTTTGATTGAATGGGGCCTAACATGAAGACCTTGAGTCCCAGGCAAGGAAGCCTGGCTTTCTTCTGCAGGGTTGGGTCACTGGTGGGTTTTCAGAGGGAAAGGCAGGTGGAAGAGGGGCGTGGCCTGGGAAGATAGGTATGAGGAGCAGGAGTTTTCAAGAAGGG
This sequence comes from Tarsius wallacei, assembly GCA_963574415.1. Lineage (NCBI taxonomy): Eukaryota > Metazoa > Chordata > Mammalia > Primates > Tarsiidae > Tarsius > Tarsius wallacei. The sequence goes on along the minus strand of CAUYQG010012898.1, from coordinate 39,034 downwards.
ATGGGCTTGGGGTGTGGGGAACCCACATAGCCTCAGACCCCCTTTCTACCCATATGGGAATAATAAGGGTGTGGGGGCGCTGGCACTAAGGACTGAGGACTCAGGATGTGGCCTGGGGGCCAGAAGCTTGGAGTTCAGGGAAGAGCTCAAGACCCAGCTTCCAACAGCCGCAGTGCAGACTGCTGAAGTCCTATGCACCCCGGAGAGGAGGGAGAGGGCCTGAACTCACAGCTGGCCCCCCCGGATATGGGGATGGTGGGGGCAAAGGGAAGGGGAGCTCTTTCCCATTTCCCAGGGTAGATGTCAGACGTGGGTTGGGTAGGGCAGGACCCAAAGGGCTGAGGCCCAGGAGAACGTCCTCTTTCCCACAGCGTGGGCTGGCATCACTCCTGAACCTCCCTCTCGGTCCATCCCTGCCTTATGCCAGCCAAGCCCATCCAAGGGGCTGTGGGAGAAAGACTTCGGGACCGAAGCCCCACCCGCCCTTTACCCCCACCCCTGCAGCACTTAGAAGGGGGAAGATGGAAAAACCAAAGTAAGTCAGAAAAAGGGCCCCTCCCACCCAGCAGCTCCACCCGAGCCCCATCCTTCATGCTAAATCGAGTCCCAGCCCAGCTCTCGCCTCCCACTTAAGCCCAGACCCCACGCATCGGAAGACCAACCCGAGCCCCTCTCCCACCTCAGCTGCAAATTCAGCTCCAATCTAGTCCTGCCAGGGGAACTGAGCCCCAAATCAGCCTCCTGGTCAACTGCAATCTCCACATCAGCCCAACCCTGACCGCACCCCCAGTGCCAGACCAAACTCCAACACATACCACTCTTCAAGCCTCAGCTCCATCTCAGCCCCGGGGCTAGTCCAAACTTCCGTGTGAGGCCTTGCTTGAACTCCACCCCTTCAGTCTCGCCCTAATTGAACCCCAATCCCAACCCGTATCTTAATGCAGATATGAACCCAGCTCCAGGCCCCAAGCCCAGATTCCAGCTCGGCCCTCCACGGTCCTCCAGGACCTCTCCGGGTGCTCATCTCCACAGCCCAGCCTCCACGGTTCCTGCCCTGATTGCACCTCCAGCCTCACCCTCAGCCCCAGCCCCACCCTGCCCCTGCTCCTGTTCCACATCCCTCTTCAACGCCTGACCCTCAGCCCTTTCCTTCCACTAACCTTCGGGGCCCACTCCCGCCCCGCACTAGGTAACAGTGCCACCGTGTGGCTGACCTCAGCGGGTTCACCAGCCCACACACGCACATCTTTGCATACACAGACACACGCGCCTCAGTGTACACACTCCTGTGTATATGCGCATGCCTTGGCATGCACACAGGTACACATCCCTCACATAGCTTACACACACACCTCAGTGAATATACAGATATCTTGGCATACACAGACACACATCCCTTAACCTACACACACACACACACACACACACACACACACACACACACGTGCGCGAAAAGGGAAGGAAGTCCCATCCAGCTCTGAGGTCTGGCCTGGGGGTGGACCAAGCGCTCCCTGCCCCTCCCCGAGGGCTGGGCCCCTGCGCACCCTCCTGGGCAGGCTGGGCTCCCTCCAATTCCTTCTCCAGTGTTGACTGTCCACACCCAGGGATGCCTACCTCACCCCCTGCCCTGGAGTTGTCCTGGCATCTGGCCAAGTTTGCAGAAGAAGTGAGGTCCCAGGGCCACCCTTTCCCCTGTACACTGGGAACCCCACTCACAACAGTACACAGTGAACACACACTGTGCTGGGGGAACAGTTTGAGTCTGGAGGGACACGGGCATACACCACGGAATCCTGCCTGACAAGATCCGTGGAAGGGACTGTACCTGCGGGGACAGGGGGTCAGGAGGGGGAGGAGCTCATTCCAGGACACTCTGAGGCCACAGGACAGGCAGGACAGTGGGGCCCGAACAGGAAGGGGACAGACTGTGACTCAGACAGGCAGGTGGTTACCAGAGGGGCAATGGGGCCCTGGCATTGAGCTAAGCATTTTTAAAACCTCTCTTAATCCTCAAAACAACGACATGAGGGGGACCCAAATAACCCAGAATTTATTTATTTAAAATGGTGCATTTAATCACTTCTCGGCCTTTTGGCTAAGATCATATGTAGTATCTGTTCTTAATCAGTTTAATATCTTATACGTCCTCTATCCAAAGACAACATATTTTCAGCAGAATTCTATAAAACGTACAAGGAGGAGCTGATACCAATCCTATTGAAAGTATTCCAGCAATTGAGAAAGATGGAATTCTCCCCAAATCATTTTATGAAGCCAACATCACACTGATATCCAAACCGGGTAAAGAGCCAACAAAAAAAGAGAACCACAGGCCAACATCCCCTATGAACATAGATACAAAAATCCTCAACAAGATTCTAGCAAATAGGATCCAAAAACACATCTCAAAAGTCATCCACCATGACCAAAAATGATTCATCCCCAGGAAGCAGGGCAGGTTGTTCAACATTTGCAAGACCACAAATGTAATTAAATACATCAACAGATATAAAAACAAGAACCACATGATTATATCATTAGATGCAGAAAAAGCTTTTGATAAAATCCAACATCCCTTCTTGATAAAAACCCTCAAACACCTAGGTATAGAAGGAACATACCTCAAAATAGTAAGTGTCATCTATGATAAACCCACAGCTAACATATTGCTAAATGAACAGAAACTGGCAAAATTTCTCCTGAAAACTGGAATAAGACAAGACTGCCCACTCTCACCCCTCTTGTTCAACATTGTGTTGGAAGTCCTAGCTCGGGCAATTAGACAAGAGAAGGAAATCGGGGGTATCCAAATAGGAAAAGAAGAAGACAAGTTATCCCTCTTTGCTGATGATATGATCCTATACCTTGAAAATCCAAGAGAATCTGTCAAAAACTTGCTTGCACTGATAAAGAACTTTAGCAAAGTCTCAGGGTGCAAAATAAATGTGCAAAAGACAGTTGCATTCCTATACACCAACAACAGGCAGGCAGAGACCCAAATTAAAAGCACAATCCCATTCAAAATAGCCACACACAAAAACGATATACCTTGGCATCTTCCTAACCAGAGAAGTGAAAGACCTTTACAATGAGAACTATAAAACACTGCTCAAAGAAATCCAAGAAGACACAAACAAATAGAAAAATATTCTGTGCTTACAGATAGGAAGAATCAACATTGTTAAAATGTCCATCCTACCAAAGGCAATCTACAGATTCAACGCAATATCCATTAAGTACCAATATCGCTCTTCTCAGACCTGGAAATGACAATATAGAAATTTATATGGAAACATAAACAACCATGAATAGCCAAAACAATCCTTGGCAAAAGAAACAAAGTAGGAAGTATCACATTTCCAGACTTCAAACTTTACTATAAGGTTACAGTAATCAAAACAGCCTGGTACTGGTACAAGAACAGGCACATAGACCAATGAAACAGGATAGGGATTCCGAAAGCAAAGCCTCAATTTCTCAATCAACTCGTCTTTGACAAAGGCTCCACTGGGGGAGAGAAGAAGCTATTCAGTAAATTGTGCTGGGAAAACTGACTGACCACATGCAGAAGATTGAAACAGGACCCTTACCTATCACCATACACAAAAATTAACTTTAAATGGATCAAAAACCTAAACATAAAACCTCAAACTATGAGGATCTTAGAAAACGCAGGAAACACCCTTATGAAAATTGGCAACCAATTCCTATTTAGAACCCTAAATGCCCATACCTTAAGAAATAAGATAGACAAGTGAGACCTCATCAAACTAATGAGCTTCTGCAAAGCAAAAGAAACCATCAAGAGAGCAGGGAGATGGCCCTCAGAATGGGAAAAAACATTTGCCAACTGTATATCTGACAAAGGTCTAACATCTAGGATCTACACGGAACTTAAACACGCTGAAAGGAAAAAAACAAATAGCCCCATTCAAAAGTGGACAAAAGACATGAACAGACACTTCTCAAAAGAAGATATATAGGCAGCCAACAGACACGTGAAAAAGTGCTCCGACTCACTCATCATCAGAGAAATACAAATCAAAACCACATTGAGATACCACCTAATCCCAGTAAGAAAGGCCATCATTAATAAAACAAACAACAACAGATGCTGGCGAGGATGCGGAGAAAAAGGAACGCTTCTACACTGCTGGTGGGAATGCAAACCAGTGCTACCTCTTTGGAAGACTAGTGTCTAGTGTAGTGATTTCTGAAAGAACTAGAAAGTGACCTTCCATATGACCTAGCAATTCCCCTATTGGGAATATGCCCGGAGGAATTCAAATCATTCTACAAAAAAAAAAAAAAAAAAATACCTGCACACATGTTTGTTGCAGCTCTATTCACAATAACAAAAACGTGGAACCAACCATGTTGCCCATCGAAGCTAGACTGGATTAAAAAAATGTGGTACATATACACAATGGAATATTATGCAGTCATAAGGAAGGACAAATATACGGACTTTGCAGCAACTTGGATGGATTTGGAGTCTATCATACTCAGTGATCTATTAGAAAAACAAAGAACAGAGTACCATATGTTCTCACTTATAAGTGGACCTTGAACAATTATAATACTATAAGAAAGGGATTGGCAGTAGTGGGAAACTCTTAGGGGAGGGAGGGTGAGATTGGCAGTTGAGTGAAACTGCTAGGGGAGGGAGGGGCCTACATCAACAAGAGTACCTACATAATCAATGTTTGTATACCTAACCCCGAATTGTACCCCACATCTTTATAATTAAAAAATATGAAAAAAGTGGTGCATTTATTCTTACCCGTTTAAACTTCAGTCACCTTCAAAGTACTCTCCATTTGATGCAAAACACCTATCAAGATGCTTTTTCCACTGCTCAAAACAGTTTTTGAACTCGTCAATTTTGATGTCTTTTAGTACTTTTGCCGTTTTTTGTTTCACCTCTTCTACACTGGCAAAATGTTTCCCTTTGAGGACTTTTTTTCATCTGGGGACACAAAAGTTGCTTGGGTGAAATCGGGTGAGTAGGGAAGGTGGGGCACGGGGGTCATGGTGTTTTTGGTCAAAAGCTGCTAAACACTCAAGTGCACGCGTAAATGACCCATCATGAAATGGGCAAACACATTGACATTGAAAGAATCTCCAGAATTCACTGAAGCTGAACACAGTCTCTCACAACAACACTAGCTGGTACGCTGATGCTGATGGATTCCTAGAACACTCAGCTAGTGGGGGAATCCTGTACTACAAGGGGCCCACCCTCCAAAATATAATTCTGGGATTTTTTTTAGTACTCTCTCGTACCTATCCCACGAGGTAGGTGTGACTATTGGGCCTCACAGAGGACACAAGGGACAATGAGACTCAGAGAGGGGAAAACATAGTTCACACATATCACAACTGGGCAGTAGGTAAGATCTGAACTCAGGCCTGAAGTCAGTGGCACTAGGGCCATCCTTAAAGTCATAGCAGCCAAGCCTGGGACTACCTGGTCTCCAACCTCAACCCTCATCCTTAGAAGCCACCTCCCACCCTCCTCCCACCCCCAGGCTGAATTGTTCATGTTTCCCTGAATATTCCAGGCTTGTCTCACCTCCTGGCTGTTCTGAATATACAGCCTTGGCATGAAATGGCCTTCTACCCCCAGCCCCTACTCTGAGAAAACTTCTAGCCATTCTCTAGAACTCAGTCACCTCCTTGACCTGCCCTGCCCAGGGGTGTGTCAGGTTCCCCTTTTTGCCCCCACCCTAATCACCCTGCATTGCCTCTTCTGAGCCTGGGTCTCCCTCCTCAAGGGCAGGACAGGGTCTGCAGCCCTCACCCCAGTAAAGGGCTGCCCAGAGCAGTTGTTAGTGAGAGGCGTAATGAATGCAGGACCCAACCTGGCTGTGGGTCAAAGCAGGTGCCCAGGGAGGGGCAGGGACTCTGTCAGGCTCTTATCTCCCAGGGCTGTCCTGAGCCTTATCTGATGAGGCCTGACAGGTGAGCCGATGAGACTGACAAAGGTTCCTGGGTTACTCAATAACCCTGCCCTCTTTAAAAGTCCCGCTGTTTCCCACTGGCATCCAGAACCGGCCACCTGCTCTCTTGGGCACCGCTGCCATGAACACCTTCCTGCTCTCCGCACTGTGCCTCCTCGGGGCCTGGGCTGCCCTAGCAGACGGGGTCACTGTGCAGGTGAGTCTTCTGTCCCTACCCTGCCCCAGCCAGGCCTCTGCCCCCGGTGCCCCGGGCCTGTCCCCTGAGCAAGCACCCCCTCTTTGGGGCTGGAGTGGGGCTGCGTGTCTGAGGCTTGGTCTTCCTCAGAAACCCCTTTCTCAGTCCTGCCACACACACCTTTCCCTTCAAATTTGGAGGAGAAAGAACCACAGGTAGAGAGAAGATAGATGACTGATTGGGAAAGGTGGGCGGATGGCCAAATTATTGAGTGCCTGTTGTGTGTCCCCCCTCAGTATCTCACTGGGGTCCCATCATCACACTCGGAGGAAGGAATTATTAGTCCCATTTTACAGAAGAGGAAAACTGAGCCTCACAGAGATTCTGTAACAGGTCATGGGCACACAGCTGGGAAGTGAAGGAGCTGGATTTCAATCTAGACCTTACTCCTCAGTTCTGTGCTCAGCTAGAGTGCCCCTCTGGGTCCCAGGAATCACATGGACATCCTGGAGGTCCTGATAGATAGGTGTGACCACTGGTGCCAATGCTAGCAACAGGCCAGGTCGGCACCCAGCAAGAGCCCTGCTTTCTACCAGAGCCAGGTTCCCGGAGGCCTGTTACTGCTTCTCAAACAAAAGCCAGGCCACAGGCTGGAGCTGGGGGCCCAGTGACTAGCCAGCAGGGAGAAGACAGCCCAGGCTTGGCCATGTGGAGCTATGATGCCCGATCCAGTCCCTGTGCCTCTCCCTAAATATCAGCTCATTGGCTCCTACTCTTTAGGCACCTATTACATCCCTGGCATCTCGCATTCATTTTCTCCGTTCTTCATATAGCATGTAGAACCTGAGTTCCCGGGGTCACAGAGCAGAGGCAGGGCGGAAGGCCTGAGTTCAGCCCCTCACATGGCCCAGCAGGGAAGTGTCTGGTTCCCATCTGCCACACACACTGCTTTGAATGCCACTGGGACTTGAGCCAGGGTCAGCATGGTGGGCTTAGGGGGAGGGGAATGGACTCAGCCAGGAAGCAGGCTGTGGCCTGGTCTCACGCTCTGGGTGTGTCTCTTCCAGGATGGAGATTTCTCCTTTTCTCTGGATTCAGTGAAGAAACTCAAAGACCTCCAGGAGCCAAGGGTTGGGAAATTCAGGAGACTTGAATCCATGCCTGATAAACCTGTGGCTCCCACCCTCTGTAGCAACCAGAAGTTTCCAGAAGAACTCAAGCCTCTCTGCAAGGAGCCCAATGCCCAGGACATCCTTTATAGGCTGGGTGAGCAGCCTTCTCTCTCATTGGTGGGGTTTGGGAGTTGTTTCTGATTGGAGGAACTGGAGGAAGAGATGTGCTCTGATTGGTAGGATTCAGAGGCTGAGCTTGGCTCTGATTGGTGAGGCTAGGGAGCTTGGCTCTGATTGGTGGGTCTGTTAGGCACTCTGCTTCAATTAATTCTGAGTTGTAACTGGGAGGCTTAGGAAAGTCTTTGCTCTAATACATGAGTTGGCAGCACTGTGTCCCGTTCATCTGGTCTTAGCTGTATCTCTTTTCTGGGTAGAATCTCCACTCTGATTGTCTTGAGAGGTCCATGTGCCTGGTTTGGGGTCAGAGAAGACAGACCTGCTGGGATTCTCCTGAGGGCTGGGTGGCAGACAATGTCCAACCCTGGGCCCAAGAAAGCAGGGGATGGGGGAGGGAAGAGCTGACTCACAATGTCCCATCTCTTTTGTACAGAGAACATCGCAGAGGACCCGAGCATGTGTGAGATCTGTGCCTACGCTGCCTGTACCGGATGCTAAGGGGCTTGCTCTCTGCCCTCTTCCCCTCCAGTGTAGGGAAGCTCTTTCTCCTGCTGGAACAGCTGCCCACGATACTCCCACTCCCAGCCCCTCAACCTACCCTGGCCCAGAACGAAGAAGTGAAGAGAGAGCAGCCCAGGGAGGGGCTGGGTGACTTGTGGCCCTACCCTCAACACCACCCTTCCCTGGATTCACTCCAACTCTCAACTAATAAAGCAGATTCCAGAGTACTCCTGGTGTTGCCTTTCTTCCTTCCTTCAAGTCAGTCTACCCTGCTCTGGGATAATTGGGGTTTAGTGTGCTAAGTGGAAGGACCCCACTCTCCCTGTTGAGCTGTCCACACTCTCTGGGGCTGCCACCCCACACAGGCACTGAGAAGGCCTGAATCTTCAGGGCCCCAGTGGGGGAGAGGGTTCTTTCTCACCTTCTGGGGTCACCAAAGTCACTAAGCCACATGTGAGTACAGGAGCCTGACTGAGCAGTTTGGATGACCAACACATACACTTGAATCCCTCGGAGACTGGCAGCAAGCTCTTGAGTCCTCAAGGTACCTCAAGATCTGGCTTCCACTGACTATGCCAGCATGGCCTCCTGCCCTCCCCTGCGACCCCCATCCTAAGTTATAGCTCTGCTCCTTCTCACCTCCTCTGCACTGCTCCTCCTCCCACACTCTTGGCCAGGTGAACTCCTTCTCGGCTCTAGGGCTTTACTCCACGGCCTCTTCTCAAGACATCTTTCCTGACTCCCCCAGGAAAAGGCTTAATGCTCCTCCTCTGTCCATGGTGCTTTTTGGACACTTTGATCACCCACACTCCTTGCACAGCTCTTGTCACCTGTTGTATAATGGCTTCTGTGCCTGGGAAAGTCTCTCTGACTCCCGGACCAGGTGAGGCCTACCCACATGGATAACTGCATGAGAATATCATACTGAGCAGGGCAAAAGAAAGGGTTACACAGTCTCAGTCCTGGGTTCTAGCCCCAGGTCTTCTGGGTACTGTGTAATGTCAGGAAGATCGCCTTCCGTCTCTGTGCCTCAGTCTCCTCCTCTGTAAAACTGGGATACCGATACTTCTTGCCTTTTGGGCTGGGTGAAATAATGCACGAGAAGCCCTCAATTCAGGTCTGGCTCTAACATAAGAGGAATTCATTAAACTGTAAAACAAATAAACCAGAGAAAGGCAGATCCTGCCTTCCAGGGTTGTTGGGAGATTTGATGAGATATGTGGTGGGATAGAATCACTGAATGCCCTAACTCTGGAGCCAGACTCTCTGGGTATGAATCTTGGCTCTGCCTTTTATAGCTGTGTGACTTTGGGCAGGTTACCTCGCCTGTTCTCTCCTCAGTTTTCTCATCTGTAAACTGGGGATGACAAGACTCCTACATCATAGAGTTAAGTGAAGAGTAAACTAGTTAATACTGGAAAAGTTCTTAAAATTCCACTGGTCTTGAACAACTGGTGGGTCAAATAAGAAATGTTTCAAAATCTTAAGACAAATGAAAATGAAAGTAACATACCAAAGTTTATGAGATGCAGCAACAACAGTTCAGAGAGGAAAGTTTATAGCAACAAAATGTCCACATCAAAAAAGAAGAAAGATTTCTTTTTTATTATTTTTTTACAATTTTCAAATTGTTTCCTTTATTTTAAAGAGCAGAAAGATTTCAAATAAACAACTTAACATTATACCTCAAGAAAGTAGAAAAGGAAGAACAAACTAAGCCCAAAGTCAGTAGAAAGAAAAAATAATGAACAGAGCAGAAATAAATGAAATAGAGACTGGAAAAACAATAGAAAAAAATCAACAAAACTAAGAGTTGGCTTTTTGAAAAGATCAAAGTTGGCAAACTTTTAGCTAGACTAAGAAAAAAAGAGATGACTCAAATAAAATCATTGAAAGCTTTCCCTCTAAGATCAGGAACAAGACAAGGGTGTCCACTCTTACCACTTTACTTTAACATAGTACTATACTGGAAGTCCTAACCAGAACAATTAGGCAAGAAAAAAAAAAGGCATCAAACTCAAGAGAGGAAAAAGTTAAACTGTCTCCGCTTGCAGATGACATAATCTTATATATATTAAAAATCGCAAAGAGTCCACCAAGAAACAATCAGAACTAATAAACAAATTTAGTTAAGTTGTAGGAGACAAAATAAACACAAAAATCAATAGCATTTCTATTCATTAATACTGTGTGAAAAATAAAGAAAACAGTGCTATTTACAATAGCAACAACAACAAAACAACCTGGGAATATATTTAACCAATAATGTGAAAGAACTGTACACTGGAGAACATAAGAGAGTGATGAGAGAACTTGAAGGAGATACAAATAAATAGAGAGATATCCCATGTTCATGAATTGGATGAATTATTATTGTTAAAATGTTCATACAATTCAAAGTAAATCCACAGATTCAGTGCAATCCCTATCAAAATTCAAATGACATTTTTCACAGAAAAAAAAATCTAGAAATTCATATGGAACCACAAAAGACCCCAAATAGCCAAACCACCTTGAGCAAAAAAGAACAAAGCTGAAGTGTCACACTAGCCGATTTTGAAATTTACTACAAAGCTATAGTGATCAAAACAGCATGGTACTGGCACAAAAACAGACATAGAAGCCAATGGAACAGAATTAAGAGAGACTAGCAATAAATCTACACATTTACAGTCAACTGATCTTTGGCAAAAGCACTAAGATCACACAATGGAGAAAGGATAGTTTTTTTCAATAGATGATGTTGGGACATACAGAAGAATGAAATTAGATACTTATTTCACCTCATATACAAAAATCAGCTCAAGTGAATGAAAGACCTAAACTTAAGACCTGAAACTGTAAGACAACTAGAAGAAGCTGGGCATTGTGGTGTATGCTGGTAGTCCCAACCACTTAGGAGGCTGAGGCAGGAGAATTGCTGAAGCCCGAGAATTCAAGGCCAGCTTGGGCAACATACTAAGAACTTTTCTTAAAATGAGCAAATAAACAAGCAAAAAGCTACTAGAAAAAATAAGGGAAACCTTCTTGACATTAGTCTTGGCAAAGATTTCTTGCATATGACCCCAAAAGCACAGGTAACAATAACAACAACAACAACAACAACTCTATAGCAAGAAAACAAATCACCCAATTAAAAAATGGGCTCAAGGTGGTTTGGCTATTTGGGGTCTTTTGTGGTTCCATATGAATTTCTAGATTTTTTTTTCTGTGAAAAAATAGACAGCTGGGATAGCATATTACTAAAAAGTTTCTACCCATCTAAGGGAACAATTAACAGAATGAAAAGATAATCTATAAAATTAAAGAACATATTTCAAACTATATGTTTAGTAAGGGGTTAATATACAAAATATATAAGGAACACAAACAACTCTATAGCAAGAAAACAAATCACCCAATTAAAAAATGGGCAAAGGACCTGAACAGACATTTCTCAAAAGAAGACATACAAAAGGCCAACAGGTATATGAAAAGGTGTTCATCATCACTAATCAGCAGGGAAATGCACATTAAAATCACAGTGAGATATCACCTTACACCTGTAAGAATGACTTTTATACAAAAAAAAAAAAAGATAACAAGCGTCTATGAGGACTGTGGAGAAAATAGAACGCTCACACGCTGGCGGTGGGAATGTAAATGAGTGTGGCCATTATGGAAAACAGTATGAGGGTCCCTCAAAAAATAAAAATAGAGCTACCATATAATCTAGCAATCCCATGGGTATATAGGCAAAGAAATGAAATCAGTATGTCTGAGATTTCTGTACTCTCATGTTTATTTCCACATTATTTGAGTGGCCAAGACATGGAATTAACTCGTGTCCATAAACAGATAAATGGATAAAGAAAATGAACTATATATATATATGACAATGAAATACTATTAAGCCTTATAAAAGGAAAAAATCCTGTCATCTGTAACAAAATGAATGAAACCAGGGGACATTATGCTAAGTGAAGTCAGCCAGGCACAGAAAGACAAATATGGCATGATATCATCTCCCTTAAGTGTGGAATCTGAAAATGTTGAACGCACAGAAGTAGAGTGTAGATTCGTGGTTACCAGAGTCTGGGGTGGGGACGGGGGGCTGTGGGGAGGGAGTGGGGAAATTGTAAAACAAAAAAGAAGAAAAAGAAAAAACTTCACTGGGCCCATAGCGAGCACCTTGACGATGCTGCTGTGATCACTGCTTCTGTATAGCAGCACAGCCTTGTGCCTGGCACCGGTCGGCGCTCAGTGTCCGTTCCCGTGATTGTCTCACCAGGCAGGTGGGAATCCAGTGCAGCTGTGCAGAACAGTGGGGGATGAGTCCAGACAGTGTTTGGGCCCAGGTGAGACTTTAGAGGGCACTGGGGAGCCGTGGAAGGGTGAGGGGTGCCATCGGAGCGGCGCTGCAGTGCTCCTCTGGCCTGGTGGGCAAGGAGAGCCCACAGGCTGCAGGGCCAGGAAGGAAGCTCTGGCCTGGCCCGAGGGTAGTGTGGAAAGGGCCAGTGCAAAGGTCACCAGCCAGCCTTGCCTGTGGGATGAGGGCGAGGAGGAACCAGGAGCCTGGAGGACTGTGGGACTCGTGAGCAGAACTGAGCAGTCAGGGAGGGCAACTGTCTGAGGATCCACCATGGCTTTGGGGAGCTGAGTGCAGAGGGCACGGCCCCTTTGCACCTAGCTTTCCTCCTTCCTGGCTGCCCAGGACCAAGGCTGGGGAGGCGCCCACTCTGGAAAGACCATGCTCCTGGGAATTCCCGACATGGCTCTTGGCCTGAGTGAAGGCACTGAAGATGGGTGCAAGGATGTGGTGGCTGCACTGGGCCTCCCTTTAGGTGTCATCGTCCGGGCCCAGCAAAATGGAAAGTCAGAAACATTGTGGTCAGAGCATGGACTCTGGTCCAGATGTCCAAAGTGCTATGCCACTTTGCTCAGCCTGTGATCTGGGCTCGTTATTTCTCTCTCTGCGCTTGACTCTCCTTATTGTGAATAGGATAATAATAGCAGTATTTCGTCAGACTGTTGTGAAGACGCCATGAGTCAACATGTGCCAAGTGTTTAAGATAGCACCTAGGATAGAGCAAATACCCCCCAAAACGTTGGTTATTATTAATAATAATATTCCTCAGAGAGGAAGAGGATGGAGAGAGGCAGGAAAGGTCTCCCAGTGGGAGCTGGCCAGATGGTCCCTGGCGTGGCTGGGGAGAGCTCAGGGAATGAGGATGAAGGCCAAGGGCCCATCTTCTTGGGCAGGCCCTGGGCAGTCAGCCCTGTTAGGGCCTGGGAGGGGCGCCTCATGAATCTGCCCTCCATTCACTCTAGCAGTCCCACCTCCCTCCACTGCTGGGTCAGGAGCACAAAAGTTCTTTGCTCAGGAGCTGGGGGAGGCCTTGAGCACAGCTTGGCAAGGGGTCTGGCTGCTCTATGGATTCTCAGCTCTGTGATCCTGGGAAGCTCATTCTCTGACCTCCCATCCCCCAGGTTTGGGCTCCCTCATATACAAAAGGGTTTAACGAATCAACTTCCTGGCCTCGGAAACTTCAGGGAATTCCTGTCTGGTCAACCTACCCAGCTCCCCAAGAAGCTCCACCCATGGCTTCTGGGGATGAAAAAAAGGACACCTCGACCCTGTGTGTGGCACAGAATCTTTATTCAGGAGCTGGGCTGCCTCAGAGGCCGGACTCTCTTCCAGTCACTTTGCACCAGATCCAGCTGCTCGGGCCCTCTGGTGGCCATGGTGGAGCGTCTGAGAATGGATGAGGGCGGGAAGCTGCCAAGGCACATGGCTGAGGGGCAAGGTGTCCTGGGTGGGCTCAGAGTACCTGGGGCCATCTCAGAAGCAGCCCGTGCAGGCCACGTTCACACACAGCTCGCAGTCATCATTAGCGATGTTCCCTGGGCACAGAGAAAAACTGATCAGCTGACCTGAACCCGGAGTAGCCGTGGTCAGGTGGCAGAGAAGGCCTGCTTGGGAGCACCTGGCATCAACCTCACAGATTGGGAGTGTGACATACTAGAGACAGAGTGAGAGGCTTGGGCTAAGGTTCCAGGTGCTCTCCTTCCTAGTGATGCCTGGGCAAGTCACTCATACTCTCTGTGCCTCAGTTTTCTTGTCTGCTAAACAGGATCGCAGTGAGGAAAGAATGCAGGTGACACGATGGACATAGGGCCCGGCACACAGTAAGGGCTCAGTAAATGCTGACTAGTTGCTACATTCTCCTGCTCAGCTCTGCATTATCCCTCAGGTTCTGACTTGGCTGTCTTCTCCTCTTGGAAGCCTTTCAGGTCCCCTATCCCATGCCAGACGTGAGCCACCTCTCCTCCGTGTTCCCGTGGAGCCATTGTCTGTTGGCAAGTGTGTTCCCTGTGCTCCCTTCTCTCCCATATGTGAAGTCCCTCAAGGACTTTCCAGGACTAAGGGGTTCTGGGCATGACTGACTTGCAGTGCCCCAAATTGGGAAGTCCTGAGTGGGAGAGAGGAGACGGGGAGACAGAGGCAGGGTTTCTTGAATCACCCTGCCGTCAGCCTCTGGTTTCTTAACAGAAGCAACCAGGGGTGGGGGACCTGGGTGTGGGAGGAGACAGAACAAGGGACAGAAGTTCTGCGGGGGTGGGGGAGGGCACGGGCACTTACTCAAGGTCTTGAAGATGCCAGCAGCTTCCTGGGAGGCGCAGACAGGCTGGAGGTCCTGGGGCAGGGCTGGGTGGTGGCACACGGAGGGCGGGAGGCTCTGGACCTGCAGGCGGGGGCTGGGCACCTGCTGCCCCTCCAGATCACTCAGCTTCTTCACTGATTCCAGCTGGATTTGGAAGCCTTGGTACTTGGGGAGGAGAGAAGGGAGAGGCGTATCAAGATCTGGACCAGGGGCAGGCACTGCCACGTGACCCAGGGTTCCTTGGACCCCGCCGATCCTCTGTCCTCACGGAAGGTCCAGGCCGCTCTGGAAAAAGCAGCCAGGGGGGTGGGGGGTTGGGAGGTGATGTCTGACCTCCTCCCACCCTGCACCCTTCATGCCCCACTGAGCCACAGGCTGTCGGGAGCTGGCAGAGGGCAAAGCAGCCAGGTCCTGGAGCACAGTGGGTTGAGGCATGGGTGCTAGAGACAGGCGGGCCCCTCGTTCAAATCCCACCTCTGCCCCTGCCCAGCTGCCTTCTCTTCCTCATTCTGAGCCTCAGCTCCCTCATCTGAAATTCCCCTGTGGGGCTGGGTACCAGGACACATTTGCTAACTAGATGCCTTCCCTGAACTGACCCGGCAAAGTGATGCAAGCCTAAGCTGGCTGGGCTCCAAGGCCAGGGCTGCAGGGGGAGACTGAGTCTCCCACACTCCTCCCAGGACCCCCTTCATTCTTCCCAAGGAGACTCTGCCCAGAGTCATGGATACCATACCCCAGGCTACAGATTTCTGTTGTGCTTGGCCAAGCCAGCAGCATCCTGCCAGGCAGGTCCTGCTACCTCAGCTCCTTCCAGGGTCTTCTCTCAGGGCCTTTGCACATGCTGTGCCCTCTGCCTGGCACAGTTTCCCCATCCTTTGGGCCTGGCGACCTCCTTTTCATCCTGCAATGTCGGCTCAAGGATTGCCTGCCAGGGAAATTGTTCTGGTGACTGTCACCCTGCACCTGTCTATGGGCGATTAGAGAGGGCTATGGAAACACAAAGAAGTTCTCCCTCCCCTTCTGGGCTCTTCCAGGCCAGGTCCACATCTTGTTCCACACTCTGACCTCTGTGACCAGCATGGGTCTTCAAGGAGAGTAGTGCTGACTAGCAGCGGTTTGTTATTGTCAACGCCATCGTCGCTGCCGTCGACATCCAGCTGCCCTCACCCATCAGCTGTCCTGGTCCTGGGGCTTTGATGGGTGTCAGGCTGAGCCCTGGACCCTGGGCTCCTCCTGTACCCTGTGAATTCCCAATGTACCTTCTCCAGCCTAGCCTCCCACCATAGGGGCCTTCCTTGGCAGACTGGGGGGACTCACCTGGATGTAGACTGACTGTGTGCTCTGCAGGAGTAGCAGGAGGACCATGGCCACCCCTGGCAGGAGCCCTGACACAGCCCTGCCACCCATATCGCTGCCTGTATCCCCACTGTCACCGTCCACCTGGCTCCCACCTGCATTCTGGCCAGCAGCTCCTTATAGGCCAGGCTCCAGAGCTCTGGTCACTCATTAACTGGCCGGCTGGGGTGGGGTTGACAACTGGCTGGCTCTCTGACAAGCTGGGGCTGGTTCCCAGAAAGGGGGTTGGAAGTGAGAAGGGCAGGGAACCCAGGGCATAGGGGAACACAATGCTTGTACATCAAGTGCCTGCCAGCATGGGGCTCTATGCAAGGGCCTTGGACCACACCACTTCCTGCTTGTCCTCAAGACACCTGAGTGAGTGGAGTGATGGGGAGACCATTTTATAGACAAGGAAAGTGAGGCTCAAGAGGTAAAGTCATGGAGATAGTCAATGGCAGAGCAGGGGCTCCAGCCAGGTGTCTCTGGCTCAGGTGAGTCCATGGTGTTTTCCCTGTGGAAAGGATGTAGACAGGCTGGCCCCAAGCAAGATGTGCAGACACAGCTGAGCTCACAGTCCTCAGGCCCTTAACCTCCCAAGATCCACATCTCCCCCACCCCCTCTCCTCATTTCTAATGAAGGACCATCCTTCTGGCTAGTCCTTCCCCAGGCCTTCAACCTGCCTCTGCCTGCCATCTCCCACCCGTGCCTGGGTGTCCCCTGGTTATGTTTGACACATCTCACCTGTCTGTGCCTTTCAGAAGCCAGTAGCCTAACCCAGCACGCAGGAGCAAGCACTAGCGTTGGAGACAATTTGACCTACTGCAGCTGTGTGATCTTGGACAAAGCATATCAGCTCTGACTGAGCCTAAGTTTTCTTTTCCATCAAATGGGCATGATAGAACCCACAATATAAGGTTGCTGTGGCCCACCCAAGCTCCCCCTTATCTCCTGAGAAACACATCTGTAGGAAGCGCCTTAATCTCAAAGTGGCCTTCTAGGCAGCGTGTAACCCACCACCTCAGTGGTTGAAGGTTGGGTCAGAGAGGAGGGCAAAGTCTCTGAAGGTGATATCATCAATGTCAGTTCAGACAGCTATAAACAGGGCTCGTGCCAGGGCTCTGCTCTGCCAGGCACAGACTCTGGCATGTGGCAGTTTCCCCATGTATAACATGGACTGAAAACCCTGATAGCTCACCTTGACATTTAAGATGCCACTTAAATGGCTAGAATCTGACGCTATCGTGTTCCCTCATCCCTGCTCGTGCAGACCAAACCTCATCTCATGTTTTTCGATGCATTCTACCTGCCTGAAATGCCCATCTTCCTCTTTCTTATCTCGGACTAAAATGGAAAAAAAGTTCAAGTGAACTTCGGAATTCCTTATGCCTTGCTTTGAATCCAGACTTCAGCCTTTGCTCTTCAGAGTATGAAGAGATTAATGAACTCTTAAAGGCTTTCTCATCCGTAAAATGAAAATAACAGTCGATACTAACAGCTCTCATTTCTTGAATACTATGTGCCAGGCACAATGCTGTTTTATGGACAGAACCTCATTGAATCCTATAGGATGGGTGTAATGGTTGTTCCCATTTTATAAATGAGTAATTCAAGGCCCAGTGAGGCACCATGTTTGTGGTCACTGTGAGAGTAAGAGGGGTGAGCAGATTTTCTATCCAGCATTCTTGCCTTTGCTCGGCCTGTGATGTTGTAGACAAAGGAACACAGGCATTGGAGGCAAGGAGAGTTGAGTTCAAACCCAGACTCCAGCATTTCCCAGCAATGTGACCTGGGGTACATTACTTAGCTTCTCTGAGTCTTTGTTTCTTCATCAGTAAAGTGGAGAAGATAATGAACAACCTAAAAGTTGAGAGGAAAACAGAGCAATCCTTGTTCCAGTATAGCCTGTGACTTTCCCTGTCCCCAAACTGACCATTTCCCCAACATGTGTCTGGCCTGTGTGGGACACACACTAAAGGATGGTTTCCCCGCCTCTCCTCTGTGGAACCCTCCACAAGCTCTAGCTCTGAAACCACAGAGATCAGGAACAGTCCTGACTTCTGACCTAAGCAGGTTGAGCTTGATGCTGTGCCCTTCTGTTCAGAGCTGAATCTGACAAACCATGGGACTTTCAGCAAGTGGCACAACCTCTGCGATCTCAGTTTCTCATTTGTAAAAAAGTGACCAGTCTTTGGTGTTTGAATTTGACATGAGGCCGCTAGATACTTTTCCCACGAGAGGAAGCTCTTGGCCCACATCAAGGGGACAAGGAGCAAATCTGTAGGGTCTGGAAGCTGCTTGGCTATGGTCTCCTTCCCTTCTCTGCCCTCTGGCTCCCCTAGTCAGGGCCTGTCACATGTCAGTCTTCCCTGGGAACCAGATGTGACTTCCCTATTTGAGTCCCACATGACTCAAATTCATGAGTCAAGCCCATCTCCTTCTTATCTTTTCATGAATGACCCACCATCCATCAAAATCAACTTGGTCACAGACACAAATCTTTGCTGCCACCCCCATCCAGCTTGTGTGAATTGACGTGGTATTTTCAGGGCACTGCCTTTTTTATGGACGTGGGAAGCGACTGTCATACCAGCCTGAAATTCGTCTCTGTGTGGAACCCTCAGACACAGATGCAGGGTGGGTGACAATTCGCCCATGTGTGTTTGGGCAGCTCCTCTCTCCACACTGGACTCGGCCCAGTGCCCACCTCCACAGCACCCCAGAGCCCGTGACTCTCCCTGCCCCAACTGACCATTTCCCCACAACATTTGTCACAGCTGATCACTCGATCCTTCTTGGAATAAAGTGCTTTCCCTATTTGCCTCCCAGGACACATGCTTTCCAGATTTCCTGCCAACCTCCCTGACCCTATCTTGGTTTTCTTCATTGGTTGTTCCTTCTCTTCCTGACCTCTAGATGTTAGAATGCCCCTGTGACGCTAGGTCTCAGTCCTTGGGCCTCTTTCCTCTGCCTGCAATCACTCCCTTGGTGAACTTATCCAGTCTCCAGGATTTTAATGCCGTCAACACCCTGTTTGCTCCCCAGTCTGGCTCCTCCCCTCAGGCTTAGACTCACTGACCTCCTTGCCTTCTCAGCCTCTCCCATCCTAATTGATGCCATCTCCTCAGTTGCTCGGGTCCAAGACCTGGGAGTCATCCCTGATGCCTCTCTTTCTTTTATATGCCAAGCTGAATTCCTTAGCAAATCCAATCGGCTCTACCTTTAAAGTATTTCTAGACTCAAACCATGTCTCACCATCACCTCTGCTACCATCAAGGTCCAAGCTATTATCATTGGTTGCATGGATTATTGCAACAACCTTGTATTAGGGCTTGTATTAGGTTTCTCCAGAGAAACAGAACCCATAGGATACACACACATACACACACATTCACACACATACAAAATGGTGATTTAGATGGGGGGGTGGGAATAGTGATGCTGAGAAGGGTTTGAATTCTAGAGATTCTTTGAAGTCAGAGTCCACAGGATCTTCTGTGTGCTTGGATGTAAAGGGTGAATGAAGAGAGGAGTCCAGGGCAATCTATTTTTATCTATATTTTTATCTATGTGTGTGTGTATATATATTATCTATCAATCTATTGATCATCTATCTAGATTTACTTTAAGGAACTGGCTCAGGGCTGGCAAGTCTGAAGTCTGCAGGGCAGGCCTGCAGGCTGGAATTCAGGTAAGAGTTGCTGTGACTGTGTTGAGTCTGAAATCAACAGGGCAGTCCCTTCGGACAAACCTCTCAGGCTTTGCTCCGAAGTACTTCTACTGATTGAATGGGAAGACTGCACACATGTTGCGGAGGGTAATCTGCCTTAATCACAGTCTACTAATTATAAATCTTAATCACATCAACAAAGATATTTTCACAGCAACATTTATATTGGTGTTTGACCAAACAACCAGGTGTCATAACTTGGTCAATGTGATACATAACATTAGCCATCGCAAGCCTCCATACAGATCTCCCCGGGCCAACTTTGCCCCTTTTTAGGCCTTTCTCCAGGCAACAGCCAGAGGGAGCCTATTAAAATCTAAGTCAGATCATGTCTCTCCCCTGCTCACAACTACTAATGGCTTCCCACTTCACTGAGAGTAAAACTCAAAGGGATTACAGGGGCCCTTGGGCAACCTCTCTTCATCTTTGACCTCAAGCCCCCAAACTCTGCCCTTCACCTTCTGGGTTGCAGTCACACACACACTAGCTTCCTTGAAGTCACCAAGTACACCAAAGATTATTTACCCTGGTGTCTTTGTTTTTTACCTTCTTACTTTGTCCGCCTCAAATATCACTTCCTCAAAGAGATCTTTCCTGATCATCCTACCTCACAGAGATTCCTCTGTCACTCCCGACTCTCTTAACTAGCTGTCTTATAGCACCTGTCATATATACACATTTCATTTCTTGCATCTTTCTATTAGAATGTAAGTTCTATTAGAGTAAGGAGTTTGCCTGCTTTGGTCTCCTAAAACAATACTTGGCATATAATTGGTGCTCAACAAATACCTGATAAATTGACTAAGTGGATATGATTTAAATATCTACACCAAGCACTAGGTGTTTAGCTTTGGACAATTTCCTATTCCTATGATCCTTAATCACCTCATCCAGCGTCTTTCTGGCACATGGTGTAAGTGAAAAATGTTTGTTATTATTTTCATAGCCGTGAAATCATTTGTTTATTGAGAAATAAAATCCTTTTTGTGTCTTGTGTGCACAGAAGTCCCTGGGGCATTCAATAATTTAATCTACAAATATTTACTAATAGTCTATTATGTACTAAGCACCAGTCTAGTCAACAGATATTTACTGATAATCTATCATGTGCTAGCATGAGGGATACAGCAACTAATAAAACAGACAAGGCCAATGACCACATAGCAGTATGGTGACGTGGACAGGGGGTGGGTTAGAGATGGTGAGATGGGGTTGGATTCTTGACATTCCTTGAAGTCAGAGTCCACAGAATTTTCCGTGTGCTTGGATGTAAAGGGTGAATGAAGACGGGTGTCCAGGACAACTTTAAGTTTGTCCTAAGTCAGATGGTGCTCCCTTTTAGCAAGATGGGAAACCGGAGTGAGCACGTCAGGTGAGAGTATCAACAACTTGGCTTGAACACATTGGGTTTGAGATGCCTGACCGACATCTGAGAAGAGATATTGTGATCATCAGGTATCTCTGGTACTTAGTATTCTGAAACTGGATTGAGGGAGTGACAGGATAGAGAGGAGAGGTCCCAGGGCTGAGTTCTAGGGCACTGCAACGCCTGGAGATGAGGCAAAGGAGGAGGAACCAGCAGAGCAGACGGGGAAGGAGAAGTAGATGGAGACAAAAAAGAGACTGTGTCTTTGAAGCCCAATGAAGCAAGTGTTTCAGGAGCAAGAACATGCTTACTTGGGTCAAACGTGGTGGTTAGCTCTAGTAAAATGAAGACAGAGAATTTTTCCTGGAATAGGCAACATGAAAGTCAC
Source organism: Tarsius wallacei (assembly GCA_963574415.1). Taxonomy (NCBI): domain Eukaryota; kingdom Metazoa; phylum Chordata; class Mammalia; order Primates; family Tarsiidae; genus Tarsius; species Tarsius wallacei. The sequence goes on along the minus strand of CAUYQG010012898.1, from coordinate 17,642 downwards.
TGGTGACCTTGATAAAACCAAGTCCTATAATGGTGAGGATGAAAGCCTGATTGGAATGGGTTCAAGAGTGAATAGGTGGACAGAAGGTGGAGACAGTGCTCTTAACTTCCACTTTACATCAAAGTGTAAGACAGAGAGATGACAGATTTAGAGAAGGACCAGCATATTGGCCTCAACACATGAACAGAGTTGATCTGGAAGACTCTGTGTGGGGATTTGTATACACCAAGATGTGATGGATGTCCCAGAAGTCCCCCAAATGAATTTTGGCTTATCTCTGAAGAGATGGATAACCTAATGAATGGTTGTGTTTTTGCTACGGCCACTAGGAAACTTGGAACCAAATTTTTGCTTCAATGTGAGTAACTGCACTGAAACTCACTCATTCTGTTTTCTCCTTTGACTCATTTTCCCAGTCTACCCGTATTGTCCTGACCTTGTACACACACACACACACACACACACACACACACACACACACACACACACCCCTTTCTGGTTTGTTTATACTATTCTGAGCTGCAATGCCTTTTGACTAGGCAGTAGGGACACAACACAAATGTGAATCAGGGTTGCCCCCTGGTGATGGGCAGGAAGCACTGCAGCAGAAAATCCCTTTCTCTGATGCACTGCCTTAAGAGTGAACGAGAGGAGCAGACATCTTACACTCTGATTCAAAGGGTGATGAAATGCCCCTCGGTCCCATGTCTGCGCCTGGGGGACGGGGGGCGCTACTAGCATGACTATGACAGTCGCCATTAGTGGTGGCCCTTGGAGGTGCCGGTAAGGGAAATTTAGGGGTCATCGCGGAAAAGTCCTTTCCAATGCCTGAGTCCCTGGTCTCCAGATGGTGAATGCAGAGGCGAACAACGAGGCTGAGGGGAGGAGAAAGTCCAGGCCACAGGTGGGACCTGGCACTGAAACCAGGTGTCGGGGGCAGCCAAGGGACAGCCTGAGGCAGAGGGAGAATTAAAATGAGGCTGGGACACATAGGCCTCCAGAGGCCCACTTTGCCTGAGCTGGACTGTTCTGTTAGGAGGAGATGCCGGTTGCCTCTGACCTGGCTTCTGCCAGCATGTCTGGCTTCCTCCCTTGGCATGTCTGGCTTCCTCCCCCATGGTTAAACGGCAGGTGTGACAAATGCGTATGTGTGTGAGAGAGAGGCAGGTATGTGTGTGAGCATGTGTGTACATCTCCAGATACTGGTGAGAATATGTATATATTAATATGTGCGCTTTCTGTGCCTATTTGGGACTATATGTGAGACAAAGTTTGATTATGTATGTACATGAGTGCATGTGAGTATGCACATTTGTATGTGGGTGAGCATGTGTGTCCATGCATGTATGAGAGTGGTGTGTTGGTGTGTGGGAGCATGTATGCATGGGTACTCTTATGTGTGTATCTATATATATATAAGAGTGTGGGTATGTGTGTATATGAGAATGTAGAGTGTGGGTATGTGTGTGTAGAGTGTGGGTATGTGTGTATGAGTGTGTAGAGTGTGTGTATATGAATGTGGAGAGTGTGGGTGTGTGTATATGAGTGTGTGCAGATGAGTGTGTAGGGTGTGTATATATAAGTGTGTGCAGATGAGTGTGTAGGGTGTGGGTATGTGTGTATATGAGTGTATAGAATGTGTATGAGTGTATAGTGTGTCAGTATGAGTGTGTAGATAAGTTTGTGCACTGTGTATATCTGAGGCATGTAGATTGTGTGTATATGAATATGTAGAGTGTAGGTATGTGTGTATGTGAGTTGTAGAGTGTGGGTATATGTGTGTAGAGTATGGGTGTATGTATATAAGTGTGTGTATATGAGTGTGTAGAGTGTGTGTATATGAGTGTGTAGGGTGTGGGCGTGTGTGTATATGTGTGTAGAGTATATGTATAGGAATGGGTAGAATGTGAGTATATGAGTATGTAGAGTGTGTGTAGAGTGTGTACAGGAGTGTGTAGAGTGTAAGAGTGTCTGTATATGAGTGTGCAGAGTGTGGGTATGTGTATATGAGTATATAGAATGTGTGTATGAGTGTATAGAATGTGTGAACATGAGTGTGTAGATAAGTTTGTGCACTGTGTGTATCTGAGCGTGTAGATTGTGTGTATATGAGTGTGTTGAGTGTAAGTATATGTGTATATGAATTGTAGAGTGTGGGAATATGAGTGTGTAGAGTGCAGGTGTATGTATATGAGTGTGTATATATGAGGGTGTAGAGTGTGTGTGTGTAAAGTGTGAGTATATATGCGTGTAGAGTGTGATATGAGTGTGTAGAGTGTGGGCGTGTATGTAGAAGTGTGTAGAGTATATGTATAGGCATGTGTAGACTGTGTGTATATGAGGATGTAGATTATGTGCAGAGTGTGCATAAGAGTGTGTAGAGTGTAGGTGTGTGTGTATAGGAGTGTATAGAGCCTGTGTATAGGAGTGTGTAGGGTGTGGGTAGAGTGTGCGTATAGGAGTATGTGGAGTGTGTGTATAAGAATGTGTAGAGTGTGGCGAGTGGGGAGCTCAGAAAGTGGTGGTGGGAGCCCAGAGGAGGCACCCCTTCCAGTGGGGGAGTGGGGAGCTGTAGTGCGGATCCCTCCAGGCCTTTGCTGACATCTCCTGCTGGGAATGCCTCCCCTGCCCTCTGCATACATCCTGCTCAAGCACCTTGTTTCCAGGAAGCCCACCCAGACCGTGGCCCTTTTGACTTTGACTTTCCTTTTCTGAGGAGTTCTTGCAGCTTAGACCCCCACCGTAGAACCGAGCATTTTTTCTGTACTGCTTCTGTTTTTGGTGCAAAAGGCCCAACTCCATCGTTAGACTGCATCCTCTACAGGGTACAGCCTCAGTTTCCCATTCTGCAGAGACCTCCCATTCCCCCAAGCCCCCAGTGCCTAAGTGACCCTACTCAAGATCAGGATGCACTGCATCTTCGTGGGTGCTCAAGTCTGGGGGGGGTCTTTGTCTGCAGCACCCGGGCTGCACTGCTGAGGAGATCCTAACTGCTGAGTCAGGGGTCCTGATTTGCCAAGCAGGACTGGGTTTCATTAAGTGGGGATGAAATCCAAACCCCCCACAGCATTCATTGGACTGATGTCCAAGATGCAGCTGCCATTTATGTTTTCAAATTTGCAGTTGGAGGATCATTGTGAAACTTGATTGCTCTGTCTTGGGGACTTCTTAAAGTCCAACTCCACAATAAAGCCAATCAGACTGAACCATCAAATGTCAAATAGGAGCTAATGAACCATTCACAGGCTTGGGAGAGAAATCAGGCAATCTCTTATTTCAGGATTATCCCTTCCAAATATTGAATCTGAACTGTAAGCAGAATTTTCTATAATTGCATCCCCCTCCTCACGGGTGTGGGGATCATTGGTATTCACTTCATGTCTCCACTTTCTGGAGAGAAGCTTGACAAGCCAACCCATGGCTTTCCAGAGGCACTTGCTCCTGGGGCATCTCTGAGAGGGAGGCGGGGCAGAGGTTGCCGGGATTCTTCCTCCCCATTGGCTGCGCGTGCCAAGTGCTTGCTGGCAGCCTCTCGGTGGGAGGTGGGAGAGGGGAGTCTGCAGCGGGGGTGGGGGGTGGGGGTGGGGTGGGGAATGGGGGCGGAGGTAGGGGGTGGGGAGGGGTGGGGTGTCCCCTCACATACATACCACCGGGTTACTTGGGTGTGGCCTCAGGAGGGTAGGTGGAGCCCAAGGACAATGTAAAGTGTCCAGTCTCCAGTTCTCTATCTGCTACATCAGAGTCTACAAAGAGGAGCATCTTTGCAGTGACTTCACAGATGGACGCCTGAGCACATGTGCTGTCCTCTGGTGCTCCTTTGACACATCTGGCGGGTGATTCAGGTTATGATGGAGAGTTTGTCATCACTTCTGCTTGGAGCAGTGCTTTGATGCAGAAAGATTTTATTCTGATCCTCAATCCCTTAGGAATTTAGGGTAGCACAATGGTGGGCCACTCCCTGTGGCAGAGATGACTGGTTGTCCAAAGTGTTCGCTCTTCCCTTCCATGCTATGCAGCCATGGCTGGAAAGCAGCTTTCTGGCTAGGGACTTGCAGCAAGGCGTAGTTCAAGGCTCTTGAGAGGCGGTGTGCCTCCTCTGTCCTTATTTTCCCCTTTTACTGATCGGTTTCAGATGATAAGGCTTTTCAGGATGGCAGAGTCATGCATAGAAGGAGCCAGGGCCCGGGATCAACATACTTGGTATGCGGACCATGGTAGATAGAGTGATTCCACATCTCACTGCTCCCTACATTGGTGTCTGTTATCATGCGGACTTGGAGCCCCTCCCATAAGAGTGGAGTACACTGACCAGAGCAATGGGATATATACCCCGCTGCAATAAAATGAGGCAGAAGCAATGGTTTGTCAGTTCCCAGCCTAAGTCACAAAAAGTCCTGCATGTTTTTGCCTGTTTGTTGCATCTCTGCCATCTCCATATGGGCATTCTTTTTTTTTTTTTTTTTTTGAGTTGGAGTTTCACTCCATTGCCCAGGCTGGAATGCAATGGGCACCCCAGCGTCGACCTGTTGGGCTCCAGCGATTCTTCAGCCTCAGCCTTCCAAGTAGCCAGAACTATGGGCGCATGTGACCACGCCCGGCTACTTTTTTGATTTATTGTAGAGACAAGGTCTCACCAAGTTGCCCAGGCTGGTCTCAAGCCTGCAGGCTCAGGCAATCCTTCTGCCTTGACCTTCCAAAGTGCTGGGATTACAGGCAGACTCACCGATCCCGTCTCATATGGGCATTCTTGACGGTATTGCTGGAGATGGAAAGACACATGCTAGAGCCACTCCCAGTTTTGCAGCATAGACCATCCTTCAGCCAGCAACCCCGGGTGTGTCAGTGGACCCAGTAAGATCAGCAGAACTATCCAAGCCCCACCTGACCCAGACGCCTGAGTGATAGACACTGTGTGCCACTGAAGCTTTGTGGTTTGCTGCGTGGCATTAGGACAATAACTAACTTATACAGCAGTCTACCATTCAGGGATAATCTATGCTTGGACTGTTATGTGAGAGATATTTCTACTGTGGCTGAATGGTTTACATTTTGGAGTTGGTTTGTAATAGCAGTTTAACTTGCCCCAATTTACATGTCCTGATACTTCTGGGATTCCCTCATTGTTTCTGGATGAAGAGCCCAGAAAAATCTAGCCCCCAAATGCCATCCAGCTCCATCCAGAATGTCTCCACCCTTTCTTTCTGCACACCGGACTTCTCTCAGTTCCTTGACTGTCCAGGAGGTCTCTATCACATTCTGATCTTTCCCCTGCCTTGACTGCTCCTCCCCACAAAACATGGCTAGCTCCATGATGTAGGTTCTTCCTTCTTGCAAGCTTACTCCAGGAGGAGGTCAGAACCCAAGAATAGGGTCTCCATTCCCTCTGCACTTCCTGGTGGCACTTGGTGACTTTGAGATTCCCAGTCCAAGTATGTCTTTGCCATTGTGAGGGCAGGAACCCTGTCTGATGTTCTGGAGCCCACACCTGGCACACCGTGCATGCTCAGTGAGTATCTCTGAAGTGAATAGGATAGTGTAAGTGGCATTTTCCACGGCAGGGTTACTCAGCTTTTTCAATGGAATATCTCTGAGCTCCTGAGGACATATCGGGCACATGCTTGACCTCCAAACACATTATCCAGGAGTGTTCATTTCCCTCTCAACCTTCCTCCTGAGCTTAAATTCTCCAGTGGCCATAGAGTGAGGTGGTGTGAACTCTGTAGCCTGCCTGCCTGAGTCCAAATCTTGGCTCTACTCCTTATCAACCGTGACACTTTGGACAAGGTTCTGAATGCCTCCCTGTCTCAGTTTCCTCATCTATAAAAAGGGAATTACGAGGGTATCCATTTCAGAGGGCTACTCTGAGGACTAAATGAGTTACTACGCGTAAAGCACATACACAGAGCCTCATGTGAGGGGGTACCCCTCAAAACCCAGAATTTATAAAATTATAAAAAATTGTGTATTTGTTCTTACATGTTTAAACTTCAGTCACCTTCAAAGTACTCTCCATTTAATGCAATACACTTATCGAGACACTTTTTTCACTGCTCAAAACAGTTTTTGAACTTGTCAATTTTGATGCCTTTAGTGCTTCTGCCATTTTTTGTTTCGTCTCTTCCACATCAGCAAAACATTTCCTTTTGAGGACTTTTTTCCCCCAGGAAAATAAACAAAAAAGTTCCTTGGGGTGAGAACAGGTGAATAGGGAGGGTAGGGCATGAGGGTCATGCCTTTTTTGGTCAAAAGCTGCTGAACACTCAGCTTGGTATTAGGTGCACTTGTCAATGACCCATCAGGAAATGGGCAAATATGTTGAAAGAAACTCCAAAAAAATTTTCACTGACCCAAATGCAGCCTCTCACAACAACACTAGCTGGTACACTGATGCCAATGTGTTCCTAGAATACTTAACGTAGGGAAGCCTGTACTACGAGAGGCTCACCCTCCAAAAAAAATAACTCCAGGTTGTTGTCTTTTTGGTCCTTCCTCGAACATAGTAAAGGTTATTAAAGCATAAGCTATTATTATTCAAGGTCAAGGAATAAATTTTACTTATTTTTGGATTCCCCCCAAATGCCTAACCTGGTGCCGGTAAAAAGAATGTGTTCAATAAGTGCTTTATTTTTATCTCTGTTTTGCAGTCCAGAGGTTTTTGGGGTTTTTACACCTATTATGTCATGAGTTAACAGGGAATAGGCTTCAGTGCTGTCTCCTCTCTGGTTTTCACATAGTGTGCTTCTCTGGGTGGAGTTCGCTGGTGCTTCAGCTGAGACCAGGCACCTTTCTCTTTGGCTTCCTTCTTTTTCTGATCATTTTCCTCCACGTGTTTTTCAGGAGGCTATCTCAGCTCTTAGAGTGCTTAATATGCTCACTATTAATTTTCTTGGCTGCAAGCTTGCCCTTAATTTGTTTTTCTAGAACAATGCCAACAACATTCTGGGTAACACGGTAGACTCTTCCAGTTTTTCCATGGTGACATTTGTGGGACGCTCCTTTTCAAACAGTACCCATTCCCTTAATGTCTACAATATCACCTTTCTTGTAGATGCACATGTATGTGGCCAGAGGAACACATCTCTATGTTTTAAAATGGCCTAGAGAACATACAGCAGGTGTCTGTCCTCTTTCCTTTTGTGTTCTGTGGTGGGTCTGCAATTCCATAGCAGGACAAGTGGGCAAGCAAGGCCCCAGGGCAGAAGACCCACATGACTTAAGGAACGGTAAACTCCACTCATCAGTACACTCATTCTCGGGAGGAAAGTCCATGCAGACGGTTGGTTCACAGCACGTGTTTTGGGCTAGAGGGACATACATTTTGTATTCTAGCTTAGCTACTGCCTAAGCATGCTGGATCTCAGTGTCCTCATGTGTAAGACAAAGACTATGATTGTACCTCCTTCTTTGGGTTGTTTCAGTGGATAAATGAGGTAAAGCATTGAGCCCAGGACTGGCATGAGATATAAACAAGTGTTTATCCAAAATAAAACAGAATGATTAGGACTATCCAGGTATTTTTCCCCAAGGCAGTGCATTTGTTCTGCATGGATATTTTAGGGTGAAGTAATCATACTAGGATAACACTTATGTAGCACTTGCTATGTGCCAGACATGGTTATAAGAACTTTAAATCTATTAACTTATTTAATTCCCTCATCAGCCCAATGAAGTGAGTATTACTATTATTTTCATTTTACAGATGAAAAAACTGAGGGACAGAGAGGTTTCTCTTGGAAATCTCTTGGGAGGCACCATCTGGATACAGGCTGCTCAGCAAGGGGTAGGTTGGTTTGGGGTAAGATAACCTGTTCTTAGTATCTAGCAGAGTAGTCCTCATGAATACCTCAACATCTGGGAAACCAACTAACAATAAGATGAGTATTTTTTTAAATAAAAAAATAAGAACTCTTGTTCTTCAAAAGATGCTGTTAAGAGAATGAAATGACAAGCAGTAGATTGGAGAAAATACTTGCTAATTACATATCTGATAAAGAATTTCTATCCAGAGCATATAAACAACTCTCAAAAGGCATTAATAAAAAAATAATAATCAGGGCTGAGCATGGTGATTCATGCCTACAATCCCAGCACTTTGGCATGTCAAAACAGGAGGACTGCTTGAGCCCAGGAATTCAAGACCAGCAACATAGTGAGATCTCATCTCTAAAAAAGCCACAAAATTAGCTGAGCATGGTGACTGTATTTCCCATCTACTTGAGAGGCTGAGGCGAAGGATTATGCCACTGCACTTTAGCCTGGGTTACAGAGTGAAACACCAACTCAAAAAATAAAAATAAAAAAGAGAGAGAAAACAATAAACAAATACACACACATACATATTTTTAATAAATATACACACACACATACATATTTTTAATGAGCAAAAGATGTGAGTGGACCTGGTAACAAAGAAAATAAATGTAAATGGATGGCAAATAAGCACAATGAAAGCACATCAGTCCTCACAATCTTAATGAAAATTAATGGCACCTTGAGATGCCACACACCCACTAGAATAGTTAAAATTAAAAAGATCGCCTACACCAAGTGTTGGAAGGATGTGGGGCAAATGGAAATCTCATACACTCCTGTTAGGAGGATAAAAAGAAACAACCACTTTTCAAAACAGTTTGGCCATTTCTTAAAAAGTTAAATTTATACCTAACTTAGGATCCCAGTCATTCCTAGGTAAACACTCTTAGATTTCTATCCAAGAGAGATGCAAGCACATGTCCATGGAAGCACAAAGACTTGAACATGGACGTTCACAAAGCTCTATGTTTAACAGCCCGTCAAGTGAGTGGATAAACACATTTTGGTTTATCCATGCAACAGAATACTACTCAGTAATAAAAAAGAATATGCAATAACACGGAGGAAAAAGAAAATAGTTGTGCTGAGTGGAAAAAAGCCAGACAAAAAAATTGAGTAAATCTCTATGATTCCATTCATATAAAGTTATGCAAAATGCAAACCAATTCACACTGTCCAAAAGCAAGTTTGCCTGGTGGTAGGAGGGATTCCCAAGGGGCTTGAGGAAATTTTAGGAGTGATGGATGTGTTTACCATCTTGACTGTGGCAATGATTTCACAGTTGCACACATTTATCAATACTCACTCAGTTGTGTGCTTTAACTATCTTCAGTGTCTATGTATGTCAATTATACCTCAATAAAGCTGTGAAAATCAAAAGTCATGTTTCGTGTGAAAGGACATTTCAGATGGTTGACTTTGTAGAACCAATAAAAAGCCCCTTGGAAAAACTGGTCATGTACTTTGTCAGTTCCTTTACAGGGTTCTTGACCTGTGGTAAGTAAAGAATGTCACTTTCTGACAGGCCTAGAAACTCCAAGTTATTTTGGGACCTCAAAAAAAAGAGGAATTCACCCACTCCCTATAGGTGAATGCAGGCACAGATAAATCCTTGGCTTAAACGTGTCTAATCTGAGATTCCTTATGAAAAGGTACAGGCAAAGCCCATCTAAAAATTATTAGCCTAAATGGCTAATAATTACTCTTGCTGCACTGTCTGCAAGTAATCAGGCCAAATGAAATAAGACTAAAACTTATTTTGCAAATTGGTTCTATGATTTGTCCCTGGTAGAAATGGAGGACTAGAGAGAAAAAAGTTATGCTTCAAAAGAAACTATAGTATACCTGTCATCAAATTATTTTGTTCATTATTTTTGTATTTTTATAATTTTCTACAATTTGGACTTAAGCCTGATTTCTTCCCTGGCTTAATTTCATATTGTCCATTCTCCCTATAAATGAGCCTATTAGGGAACATATCCTTGGGGGCATTACCCGAGGCATTTGGGGGCCCTTAAGGTCTCAGGTGTTTCAATTCAGGCTCCCTCTGGGTTGCCACCACTAAAAAGTTGTTCTTCATTTTATTTTTAGAGGACAGGGTCTTTTTTTGTCACCTAGGTTGGATGCAGTGGCACGATCATGGCTCACTGCAGCCTCAACCCCTTGGGCTCAAGTGATCCTCCCACTTCAGCCTCCTAAGAAGATGAGACTATAAGCAGTCACCTGGCTAATTAAACAAACAACCAAAAAAAGCGTTTTTTTTTTTGAAGAGTCAGGGTCTTGCCATATTGCCCAAGCTGATCTCAAACTCCTAGCCTCAAGCAATCCTCCTGCCTCAGCCTCCAACAATGCTGATTACAGGCTGATTACAGGCTGAGTCACCATTCCCAGTTAAAAAAGTTATTTTTTAAAATAAAATTTCCAATACGGATCAGGCTCTGTACCAGAGACTTCCACTTTGTTTTCTCAGGACCCAGGCAGAGCCTGTGTAAGCAAATGTCCCCCCAAAAGGCACGGAGTGAGGGGCTGCTCAGAAGAGTTTGGGGATCCCTTTAAATCTCAATCCAGCTTTCTGCTTTACAAATGTGTTGTTCTGGCCCTTTTAGAAAGTGAACTGTGCTCCCTAAACCTCCTGAAACGAGGAGGGCATTGAGGGATAAATGTGTTTCAATGATGCTGTCAGCCTTGCCAGCCTCCCTGGCATGAAGCTAAGGGAGGGAAGGGGCGCTGAGGCGGGCAGAGCCCTGGGTGTTTTCTCTGCCCCAGGCTGAGTGCACGTCATTTTCAAGCTCCCCTGGAGAAGTCGGCCTGTCTCATGCATATTCCAGCTTGTCTCCTGTCGAGGCAGACTGGGCAGACAGGGCCAGGCTGACAATGTGTTTGTTCACGGTCTGGTGCACTTGCCCTCCTTGCACAAACTCCAGTGAGGATTTTTAATGATGCTCAGAAATGGTTTGCAATGGAAATAACGACTAAATCCCACTCTCCAGCCTCTTGGTGTGTCTGTGTTTGGGAGGCGGGGGAGGGGAGGGGAGGACACAAACCTAAGGCAAATGCCACTTGGCTCCCACCCACCTCCAGAAGCCAGATGTGGAATTCCCCTCCTCCTGGCTTGGCTGGCCATCAGGAAGGATCCATCTCCTGGACTAACAGATAGAGGCAGGCTAGCATTAAGTAGGCTGTTAGTCTCCAGCCAGCACAGCTGACAGTGTATTCGACAGAAGGAAGAGGCCTCAGCAAGCAGGAGGGAATGAGTGAATGAGCAAATGAATACATATATGAGTCCGAGAACTCATTTAGCCCTGGGCCTATTTGGCCCAATCGTTTTTATCGTGAGGGGCTGTTTTGTGCATTGTAGGCGTTTAGCCGCAGACTTGGCCTCTACCCAGGCAATGCCAATACCATCCCAAGCTCTCCCTTCATGATTATGGCAATGGAAACTGTTTCTAGATGTTGCCAAATGTCCCCTGGGGGAGAAATGACCCCTGGGTGAGAGCCACTGGGCTGACCACTTTGACCTCAGTTGTGTCACTGGCAAAACAGTCACACTTGACCTCCCCAAGGACCAGAGACTGGATTAGTCTTGCCCTGTTTAATGATACCATAGTCACAAGTCACACGTGTCTACTGAACACTTGGCTTGTGGTCGGTTTGAACCGGCAAGTGCTGTAAGTGGAAGACACACACTGGACTTTGAATTCTTACCAAAAAAGAATGTAAAATATCTCCTTAATAATTTCCTTATGTATTACACCTTGAGATGACTGCATTTTGGACATATTAGGTTAAGTAAAATACATCATTGAAATTTATTTTACTTGTTCCTTTTACTTTTTAAATGATGGCTACTAGAAAAGGTCAAATGTCCTGTGTGGCAAATGTGATATTTCTATTGGACAGCGCTGGTGTAGAGAAGCACAAAGATTACTCAAATAGCCACTGAATCTGCGTGATGGCACACTGACAGGGACAGTGGTGCGGCCATGGCAGCATGGGCTGGGGGTGCACAAGGGTGAGGGGTCAGGGAAGGGTCACCCAGGAAATGATGGTGGAGCAAAGATCTGGAGGAGGCAGGGGAGGAGGCAGAGGAGGGGAGCAGGGAATTCTTCTGTTTGTGTGGAGGAAACAGCCAATGCCAAAGGGCTGTGGGGGGAGGAAGCATGGTACGTCCCAGACACAGATAGGAGGCCACCTGGTGGAGTGCAGGGAGGCTGCCAGGCGATGGAGGTGGTAGGCCTGGCTGAGGAGTTGATCTCCACCCTAAAAGCAGTTGAAAGGATTTTAAATAGTGATATGATCAGATTCACATTTTAAAAAGCCCCAGGAGATGTTTTACATCTGTCTTTGATATTTTATCTCCCCTCTTAAGGGGTCACAGAGGGCTCTGGAATCAGATTGCTGGGTCCAAATCAGAGCTCTAACTAACCCTGTAGCCTTAGGCAAGTAACTTAAACCCTCAGTGCCCCAGTTTCCACATCTATGAAATGGAGGTGATGATGATGATAGCATTTACTTCACAGGGCTGTTGTGATGTATACATGAGTTATTCTGTGAGGAGCACTTAGAACAGGGCTGGACACATGGTTACCACTTAGTGTTACTCAATAGTAAGTTCCTAGGGTGAAGGGGGGTATTCCATCTCAGAAATCCTAGCTTTCCCCCTTCTGGGGGCCCATACAAATATGAGTTGAAAAGATTTGTTTTCTATGTGTTTTTCTTTTCCGCTAGACATTTCCTTCTCCCAGGAGGAAACCCTAGCCTGGTTAATGTTCTTGCCTTCTGTCCCATGGGGACCTGCAGAACAGAAAGGAAGAAGTTGAGGGCACTCAGGGGACACAGGGTGTGAACTCCATGAAGACCTGGATTCCAACTTCTCCCCAGCTACAAGATTCCTGACAGTTCCGTCCAATGTTGCTTCCTTTTAAAGCCAGTCTGAAGAAAGAGGTGCTCTCCTAACAGGAAGGCGAAGAAAAATGAGTTTCCCTTGGCTCTTGACCATTGGAGCGCCCCACGCTGCTGGGACAAGGCGGGGAGAAGGCACAGCTTTCACAACTTTATGCACATATTTGGAGAAGTCCTTAATTGTTAAGTTCTTTGACTACATTCCAAGAACCCAGCAGTGCCTCCTTGGAGGGTGACCACTGGAAGCCGAGACTGTTCTAGGATACGTTGCAAATTGCCCAAGAATTTACAGCAACTTTGGCGGCATGACATGTATACACAAGGGCTCAAACTCTTGAAAATCTATCTAGGTGCTGAACTGGGTAAATAAAGCCAAGTATTTCTGCAGCTCCACATGTTAATTCAACTAGAAGTTTCCTAACAGTGCTTGCTCATGGGCCTGACTTGCCATCAGTGGCGAGGTTTGGGTGACCATCTATTGAGCTTGTCTCCGGGGAGAATGATGTTCATGCTTCGTGCAGCAGGGCAGGGTAAGAAAGGCTTCTGCCAGCCATGAGCAGGGAGACTCGGCCTCATTCATTCTCCCTGGTCTCAGCACAGTGAAGAACTGAACTTGGTCTGGGCTTTCTTAGAAACTTTGCTTGGCCTGGGATACACCTTGAGCCCCTGATACTTCAGAGATCCCAAGGGATTCGGGGTTGCTTTTATTTTCTCTGAGGTATAGCTTAGGAGCAGTGTGGTCCAGTGAGCAGTTGCAGCTCCAGGCAACTTATCCCTTTATGCCCCTTTCCCAAGTAGAAAAGAAGGGGCCACGAGCTAACCTGCCCCTTGCATGCTCGCCTAATCTGTGTCTCTGCCTGTGTCTTATTGGTCAGAACTGTGTCACAGGTCCACCTCCAGACCAGTCACAGGCATAGGATTGCCATGATTGGCTTAGACTAGCCATGATTCATCTTCTGGTCAAGGTACACCAGACTTTGGTGGCAAGGCAGAAGTAGGGTAGGAACGGTGTTGTCTGGTGTAGCCTTTATTCTAAGCAATGGATAGCCCACTGTAGGGCTTTAAGCAAGAGAGGGATGTGATCATATTTGTATTTTTAAAAGATATTTTGGCAGGAGCATGGAAAATGGGTTGAATGAAAGTGGGGGGACTAGTTCCCAGCTGCCCAGGCTTTTATCACAGTGAGTAAAGTCAGACAAGATTTTACTGCATATGCCATAAGTATTTTTTTTCAGGCTTTAATCTGTTGCAGAATAATGCTTTGAAAGACTTCCTTATATATTTTCCCTTCTTACTAATTTGCCTTTTGCTTCCTTGCAGCCTTTAAGCTGGGCTGGAAGACCAAGCTTTGCCCCAGGGAAAAAAAGGAAAAATACGGGTCTGGCAATTAAGTTCACAAACTCATCCTAGAAAAAGTGCTGCTCACCTCATTGCTGAATATCACCTTCGAAGTACTCCCCTTGGGGAACTATGCACTGATGCCAATGCCTAGTCCACCCTTCCAAGCAGTTTTGGAACTCTTTTTTCTGGAGTGGCCATCAGAGCTATCATCTTATAGCCTTGATGTCATCAAAATGTCTTCCTTTCAAGATTTCCTTTATCTTCAGGTAAAGAAAAAAGTCACTGGGGGCCAGATCAGGTGGGTAGGGAGGGTGTTCCAATACAGCTATTTGAACAGTGCTGCCAACGTAAGCACATGGTGGCAACTTCACAAACTTAATTGTCAGACTCCAACAAAGAACAACAACAGCTCTGATGGCCATTCCAGAAGGAGTTCCAAAATTGCTTTGATGGGTGAACAAGGTGCTGGTGTCGGTGCATAGCTTTCTAAGGGGAGTACTTCGAAGGTGACCCTAGTGCTATTCAGCTGTCTTATCTGTGTCTCTGCCTGTGTCTTATTGGTCAGAACTGTGAGGTATGACCAGTGAGGTATGTAGCACTTTTTATTTTTTTTAATTTTTAATTTAAAATTGTGGGGTACAATTCAGGGCTAGGTATACAAATATTCACCGTGCAGGTACCCTTGTCGATGACGTGTGCCCCCTCTTCCCCAGGCAGATACTGACACTGTCAGTCCCACCTTTCCACCCGCCACCCCCCTCCCCATGCGTGAACCTAACTGTCATTGTCAAAATACTAATTGTCAGACCTCATACCACCTAAAACAAAAAACTGCTGAGCTTCAAACCGAACTTTCTAAATCTACAAAAGACAATCGTCTAGAACAAGGCTGGCAAATGGTGGCATGTGGGTCAATTCCGGTACTGTTTTAGTAAATAATGGCATTTTGGAAACAGCCATGCTCATGTGTTCATGTGTCATCTATGCTGCTTTTGCTCTAAAACAGCAGAGCCAAGTAGTTGTGATAGGACCGTATGGCCCGCAAAGCCTACATTCGTTATTATTTGGTCCTTTGGAGAAAAAAAGTTTGGTCACCCTAGTGGAGAAAGGCAGACTTTGGAGAGAGGAGGCATATTCTTGGAAAAGCTGAAGCTGCAGGTTTACATATCAAAATCCAAGACTTGGAGGACTCACCAAGAGAAGGAAGGATAAGGATATATCAGAGGGAAGGTTTTGCCACTCAGGACGGGGAAAAGTCCCTCCAGTGCAAGGCAGGCTGAGTCAAATGGGCTTTGGGGTGAGTGTCTTGGCTTCTCCTTCAGAGACAGAACTCTCAACTGCCTCCCAGGCATAGCTTGGGGACCTTCTAGGCATCCAGAATGCCTTGTGTTTCTCCTTCGTGGCTCAATGTGGCAGAGCAGCAGTGACTGAGGGACACTCTGAGAAGGGAGCCTCCCC
Source organism: Tarsius wallacei (assembly GCA_963574415.1). Taxonomy (NCBI): domain Eukaryota; kingdom Metazoa; phylum Chordata; class Mammalia; order Primates; family Tarsiidae; genus Tarsius; species Tarsius wallacei. Next base: position 2,129 of record CAUYQG010012898.1, on the reverse strand, counting down.
TTGTCCCACTGCTCCAGTCTCTCTGCTTGAGCAACTTGGACACGTGGTTGGAGAAGGCCTTCCTGGATCCCTCTCCCACTCCACGAAGTGAGTCTCCCTTTGTATACTTACAGAGAACGCCAGACTTCCTTTTCCTAACACTCATTATACCCGCGATTATTCATTCATTCATACCTATTTAGCCTACCAAACAGTTAATTCTCCAAGGGAGACCATAACTTGTTTATGGCTTTATGCTAAGCATGTAACCCAGTGATGACACTGAGTGAATGTGCAATGAATGGATGTCTCAAAAGACCACTCCCTAATTTATCCCTATCGGTTTGGTGTTTTATTATCTAATAGCTGTTGGCACCATCATTATGAGAGGCAGAATCCCCACTTAAGAGAGGGAATGAGAAGACCATCAGAAACCACAGAAAGCCCTAGAGCTAGATGTGTGCTTGATGTGTCAGGGTCTACGTGGACATGCACCCGTTATCAGCCTCTCCTACAGATGTTGCTGGTATTTGCAGTGAACAAAGACTTTCCCACACTGGTTTCTCCGTTGGAGAAGTAAAGCTAACTGGCCACCATCTAGCCACATCTATGAGCTTGAGGTACAATTGCACAAAGGGACAGAGCAATATGTTGCAGGGGGATGTGGCAGTGCCCTTGGGCAAAGACAAGTGGGATGGGGTTTATTCTTTGAATATGTTATATGTGATTTTATGCCTGCACATTGTACTTCAGTAGCAAGTTAAAAAATGAAAAAAACCAAACTAACCTCCACAAATTTCAACCCAGGTCAATAATACAACAAAAGGCAACATCTGATTCATGTTCAACAAGGGTCAGGTACTCTGCTAAGCACCTGACATGCATTTTCTTATTTCATCCTGACAACAACCCTACAAGACATTCCTTGTTCATTCATTGAAAAATGATTTAATGAACACTTACCTGTACCAGGCCTTGTGCAAAACAGACAGGGGAGGTCCCTGCCCTCATGGGGCTTATATTCCCGTGGATAGGTACCATGATTAGCCCCAACTTATAATTTGAAAAAGCAAGTTCTGGAATGCCCAGTTACTTGCCCAAATCCTGTGTCTAGGAATTGATCAGAATTGAATTCACTTTCACATATCTCTGACCCCAAAACTCCTAACCACTTCTGCTCCATTGAGCCTGCATTCCAGAGCCTCTGAGGAGCCAGTCCAGGCCATTACCTTGCTAAGCACTGACCAGGCCACGTTTCCTAACTTTGGCCCCCTCCCCTTCCTTGGTGGGGGGGGGGGGGCGTGAATTTCCTCTCTCTCTCCCTAATTTACTTTCTAAATAAACTACATTTTCCAATCGAGAGAGAGAGACAGAGAGAGAGAGAAACCAGGCCAGGGACTGGGAATAGCAGTCTCCACAGGTAGTGAGCACATTGTTGCTCTGGGTCATGCTCTGAGGCCTTATGATTTGGTTTAACTTTACTAAAAGCCCACCTTAGAGCTGGTGTTCAGACAAAATTGTCCCTGATAGGTCACAAGACCCAGGAATGCAGTGGTCACTCTAAAGCTCTCAACACCTGTGAGCAGCTAGTCTTCCTCTCTCTGTGGCCTCTCTTGGAATTTATTTTGCCTCTTAAACAACTTTCATAACACCTTGGTTCTCTCCTATCTGGTTCCTACGTAGGTAGGAAACATTTGAAATGTTGAGTTGTTGTTTTGTTTTGTTTTTTTCTTTTAAGGCCAGGGTAATCAGTCTTCTGAATCTTAAGTGTTGGAAAACACAGATTGAGTCTGGTTGTCATCAATAATAGACCAATTTCTGGGGAGGGGGTGGGCTAGCATGCATCCCACCAGCTTGCTGATGGGAGTTGATTTAGCATTACACATTGGGCAAGACAAAGCAATTGATATTTTTTGGTTTTGTTTTGTTTTGTTTTTTGAGTTGGAGTCTCACTCTGTCACCCAGACAGGAGTGCAGTGGCTGCTCCCAGCCACCGCAGCCTCGACCTGCTGGGCTCCGGCGATCCTTCCGCCTCAGCCTTCCAAGTAGCTGGAACTACAGGCGCGCGCTACCACGCCTGGCTGATTTTTGATTTATTGTAGAGATGAGGTCTCACCAAGTTGCCCAGGCAGGTCTCGAACCTGTGGGCT